>PVHP010034110.1:0-19233 GCA_004024765.1 Zapus hudsonius
TCCATTCTGTCTCTGTTTCCTCTAGAGAACCCTGACTAATACATGTGGGTACTGGGGAATTGAACCCAGGCCAGCACCTTAACTGCTGAGCCATCTCTCCAGCTCTCCTCCCTCCCAGCCTTTATTAGTGAAGTGCTAGAGAGAGAACCCAGGACCTTGTGCACGCTAGAGCTTTTGGTCCAGGTCTCTCGTTAGCTGGGAATTTCCTAAGTTGGATAGACTAGCTGGCCTGCAAGCTTCAGGGGTCTCCAGCTCCCCTATGCTGGGATTCCAAGTGTGCACCCCAATGTCTGGTATTTTCACATCAGTTCTGGGGCTCAAACTCAGCTCCTCGTGCTTGTAAGACAAGCTGGCTCCCAGCACTCCACGCTCATCCTGCTTTGTGCCTGCTCTTCCTGAGGAAGGAAGTGGAGATCTTCAGGTTCATCAGGAACTATGAAGGGAAACACACACTGCCATCATGAAAATGAGACTCCAAGCTCCTTAGAGAAATGGCACTACTATTTTAAAAATATTTTATTTATTTATTCATTTGATTTATTTATTCATTTATTTCATTTATTTATTCATTATACATTTGAGAGTATGAGATATGAAGAGGCAGAGAGAGAGAAAGAGAGGAGAGAGAGAGAGAGAGAGAGAGAGAGAGAGAGAGAGAGAGAATAGGCACACCTGGGACCCCAGCCACTATAAATGAATTCCAGACACATGCACCACCTTGTGCATGTACTGGGGAACGGAACTCAAGTTCTTCTGCTTTGCAGGCAAATACCTTGACCATGAAGCCATCTCTTCAGCTCTAGAAATGACACTTGATAGTGTCATTTGATAAGCAGACAACCAGGCAGCCAGTGCCCTTCACCACCTGGGCAGGGAAAATATATCCAAAAGATGAGCTGAGAAATCTTCTGTATCAGCTGGTGAGGTTCTACTCTATTCTCCCAGCCTCTGAAAGGCAGTAAGAATGTTGAATGTGGGTAGTGGAAATTCATACCCATGTCATGTGACTGTTTCTTGGGGAGACCCCCGATGAATACTTACTCCCTTAATTAGGTAGGGCACCACCAACAGACTAAAGTCTGATTCCACCAACGTTTACTGGGCTTCCATATAGCACATGGACAAGGGGTTACTTAAAAGAGTGAGGAGACCCCCCCCCAAACAGCCATAGTATCAGAAAGTCTCCTCCCAGCATGGATGATGACCTCCCCATAGGGCAGAGGTGGAGCTCCCTGTCCCCTGATCTGCCCCCGATGCCATAAGAGCACATGTGTTACAGTACACAGCTGGCATGGGGCAGCTGAGAGCTCGGGTGAGGGTCTCCCCACCCCCGTTTCTTCTCTGGGGCAATGTCCATAGGTCAAGATGACCATTGTTGTTTTTCCTGAAGGACATCACACAGACCTTGAGTAGGAAAGACATGAAGACACCATGTTAAATATAAGCAATGTGCCCTCCTATCTGAACCATGGAAGGGACATCTTACAGACAAGCAAAGTCAAGGTCACTCATTTCACAGTGCTATGTCCCAAGGAGAAAGATGCTACTCAGCAGATAAGAGTCCCACCTTCACCTGCTCCTGCGCTCGCTCCTCGCTCGGCGAGGAAGAACAAACACCACTCAAAGATCTTTCTCAAATCACACTTTAATGGAAAGCCTTTTGATTGAAGGGGGTAAAAAAGCGAGGGGCCCCAAGCGCTAAGAAGCAGCTGCTTATATAGGGAAAAGGGACAAGGATGGTCCCATGATTGGCTGGCTCCTGCTTGCCACCTCCAGACGCCACGGGATTGGCTAGGATAGCTTGTAGTAAAGTAGCCTTCCATTGACCTTTTGACCTTTTAGTAAAGTAGTCTTCCCAAGCATTGCCTAGCTGCGAGGTAGTGGGCGCCACCTAATGGCGATCCCGTCTCCCTGCATGCTCCCAGGTCTGGCTTTGCTATAATCGGGTCTCCCTACTTCCAGACACTATTTTCTCTGGGTTGATTCTGGAGAACCTTCCACACTGGAAAGTCGGTGTTCTGGTGACTCCTCGTTCTAACAACTACCATGGACTGTGTTGAAAAGTTCTTCAATCTACCACACTCTCACTCTTCAGAAGAGGAACTACTTTCTAGACTTCTGAAATCTCTCTACGGCTCAGCTTCCTTTGTAAAGACAATGCTATTTATAGGATTTAGTAAGGATTTCCTATCGCATCTATCAGAAGACCATTGAGATAAGACAACAGAACAGGAGGACACAGAAATGCTGCCGATGGGGCAGTTCAGGACAGAGCCCAGAGAGGAAGTCTGCTCATATAGGCACCAGGTCTCAAAAGGGGACTTTCTTCCACGTGGCTTCTGTGACTTCCAGATGGTGCACTGCGGGTCACCTCAGGGCCTTTCTCAACATGTCTAGTCATGTGTGGAATTGGCTTCTGACTCTGAGGAATTTCCATGCAGGACAGAGTATTCCAGGACTGACCCACAGATGTTTCATAAGCCCAGGCTAGATCACTGCAGTGATCAAGTAACTGGGAGCACAGCTCTCCTCTGCTGTCTTCTTTCCAGAACGTCCAAAGAAAGCACACATCATCTTACCTGAAGGACAAAGTCACACACACCATCATTTCCATGTCTACATGGACAGAAAACTCAAAGACGCGTCAGATTTTCCCCTAAGAAACATTTCACAGGTGAAGCGTGGTGGTACATTCATTTGATCTAAGCCCTTGGGATCTCTGGCACCCACGTGGTGGCGAGTGCCTGAAATCCCAGCACTCAGGAGGTGGAAGCAGGGGCTTCCCAAGGCAAGCTGCCTAACTAGATTAGCTGAATGAGTGAGCTCTGGGTTCAGGGAGAGACCCTGTCTCAAGAAATAAGGTGGGCAGGGATAGACCACTGTTCTCCATACCTGTGCATGTACACACACATGCACGCATGCACGCATGCACACAGGTGCCCATACATATACAAACATAGACAACACATATTTACACAGGCAAAGAAATGGAAGAAAGGGAGGAAAGAAAAACGGATGAAAGTTCACTTCACCAAGCGACATTGCTTCTGTGACCACGCAGGTCTGTAAGTACACACAGTCACTGAGGCTCATACTCTTATTTCCTTCAAAGCACAGATCACATAGTACCACATAGTAACACACCCCCAACTTTTTTTTCAAAAAAAGTTCATGTAAGCCCATCATTGAACATTTCTAGCATCCCAAATTGTCAAATTCTGGAGAGTTTTAATTAACTTCACCCACACAGTGTGATCCGGTGTGTGTTTAAACACAAGCCACAGAAATCAACTGTCGTTGAAGCAGAAATTCAGCTTGAGAATTTTGGGAAGTTCACAGAATAAACAGTGAAGAAGAAAAGTGAGACTTGAACAAATGCAAACCCCAACTCCAGAGCTGTGAGGCACCATCACTTCTGAGGAAGACCCCCAGTTAGGGGGCTGCGGTCACCACAGCTACAGCTGCCCCCCTCCCGTTGTTGCTGCCCCACCGTTAGTGATCCAAATGTTGCTCTGATGAGCCCATTTCTACGCGTACCTCCTGTCTGTCACATGCAGAGTGTGCTAAGCCCTACTGGGTAAGTGCTTGCTGTTATGGGGGAAACTAACCACTCTGATTGGACAGGAAGTCTACTCCACCAGAGGGAATACATGCCTGGTACTGAAAACCTAGTCAAAAGCCTATGGCCAGGGAGGTCATAAGCCCTAGGGGAGTAATTATTACTATTGTCTGGCTAAATGCATATATTAAGCCCACCAAACTGCCCTTTAAACACTTATGTTCATGTCCATATATTAATGCTACTTTCCCTTTTGCTTAGAGAAACTTTTCAGGTGGCAGTGACTACTGGGGTGACTGAAAAGTCACCATAGTTCTGAGAAGTGAAGTGCCGTGTTCAGCACTGAGACATCTCTATCACATACCCCAAGGCTCAGGGTCCATTTCGGAAGAGGTTGTAGAAAGAATGTAAGAGCCAAAGGAAGGGGAGGAGTGCTTCTAATACTGTCTTCCAGACACAAAATCCTATTGATATACAAGACCTCACAGTGACTGACCTACATAAGGCCTGCATAATCAGAGTGAAAAAAATGATGACATCCAAAGAGAAGAGAGACTAATTGTCTATTGTGTATACTTATTGTTGCGGTCAGCTTTCTAGTTGTTACGCAGAAAGAACCCAAAAAAAAGCGGCTTGTGGAGGAACGGGTTTATTTGGCTTACGGACTCGAGGGGAGACTCCATCCTGGCAAGGAAAACGATGGCATGAGCAGAGGGCTGGACATCACCTCCGCCACAGCACTGCAAACAGCGGCAGGAAGGTGTGCCAAACACTGGCAAGGGGGAGCTTGGCTTATAACCCCCATAAGCCCACCCCAACAACAAAAGGTTCTAATTCCCTAATTGCCATCAGCTGAGGATCGATCTATCAGAACACATTCATTTGTTTGTGGGGGACACCTGGATCAAACCATGACATTTATGAAGTTGTCAATAATTTTTTGTTAAATCTAATACCACTCATAAGAAAAATCCTTCACTCACAACACCCAGCGTTGAGTTCATTTCTCACTTTACTTGATCTTCTTTGGCAAATTCTGTCACAGTAAATATATTATTTGTTCTTACATCTATCTGTCCCACAATAAATAGGGATATTTGTCTAATCCTTCCAAGAAGAGAGTGTCTCACAATATAGAGACTGGAACCATAGCTCATAAGTATGAAGAACTGAGGATGATTGCCAGCACCCACATAAAAAGCCAGGCATGGTTGTATACACCTGAAATCCCAGAATTTGGGATTGCAGAGACAGGAGGATTCCTGGCTAGCAAATCTAGCAAAATTGGTGAGTTCTGGGTCAATGAGAGACCCTGTTTTTGAGGTAATGGTTGGCATTTCTGATGACAACACCCCAATTTATATACATACATGGGCACTTGCACACACATACATGTACTCTGTGTGTGTGTTTGTGTGTAATCTAAATCACTTCATTGAAAACGAAAAGTTTGTGCCAACTGAAATGTTCTTGCCCTTTGTGCCCCAATTTCTTAAGCGCGTCATGACCCCATATGGAGTCCTATAGCTAAATGTAGGGGTTGAGAAAAATCTGCCAACATGCAACAACCAGACATTATTCACCATGTGTCTAGCAGCACTCAGCCGTGTTGTATTGTATGACATCACTTCAGCCTTGGTTCTGAAAATACAACTTTAAAATTCACATGCTGTCACACAACACAGCACAACACAACACCAGCAAGTGATCCCTGGAGCACTTCTTCTCAGATTCAAGACTAGGATATGTTGTGAGTTGTAGTTTTCTGCTGGGCTGGAGAGATGGCCCAATGGTTAAGACACTTGCCTTCAGAGCCTAACAACCCGGATTTGATCTCCCAGTGCCCACATAAACCATATGCACAAAGTGGCACATGTATCTGGAGTTTGTTTGTAGTGGCTGGTGCACCCACATTCTCATTGTCTCTCTCTGTTACTTCCTCTCTCTCTCTCTCTCTCTCTCTCTCTCTCTCTCTCTCTCTCTCTCTCTCTCTCTCTCTCTCTGTCTTCTCTTCCAGAGAATCAGGAAGCTAACAAGTCTGGAATAGGGTTGCAAGTTCCCACCCTAAGGCTAATATAAAAAGGGGGAGAAAATCTTCTGTCTTCCTCCTGCCTGTTTGCTGTTGTGTGTATAGTATTGGTGATGGCTTCTCACTCTCTGCTTGAAGGGGTGGGAGCCTCTTTCTCCATTATGGAACTTCCCCTGGATCTGTAGCTTCAATAAATCCTTTCCTCCCCTAACTGTGCCTGGTTTGGAGATTCATCCCAGTGGCATGTGGCTGACTATGCTATTCCCCCCCCCCAATTTTTTTTGTTCTATGCGACACCCCTGCTCTCAGGACTTCCAGAGTAGATGAGACAAGGAAGGAAGACAGGTCAGCCTGGACTCTTGCATTCGCTCGATGATGCAAGGCAATGTTCTGCTGAAAGTGAGCTTTCAGGAAATGGTCTGCTGGGTTGGGTGACTACAGGTACTCATCACAAACAAGACACAGGCTAGGAACTGGGTCTGGAGTCAAAGCAGAGCTTGGCCAGGTGGCTGATACGCCACAGTGGACAGATGTGAGGAGGACTGTCAGCAGGCTGGCTGGGGGGCTGACCAAAGAAACCAAATGGGTGGCAAGCAGGGGTCCAGCATGGGCTGGGGTGAGGTCAGAAGACCAGGCTGGGATTTCGCCTCAAGATGTGGTTTGCTGCCTAATCCCTCTACATCTGATGAAGCCAGCACACCAAGATACCCACTCTGAATCTTAATGGGCAAATAAAACACAAGCAGAAGTCATGTTTCAAAACGAACCTTTCAGACAATGCGGTAGGGCACGAGGCCTGACATCTGCTCTTCCGTTAACTAACCATGTGACAGTTGGCAAGCTCAATTTCTCAGGGCCTCACTATTCTTCTATAAAAAGAGAAGTTTTAGCTATGTATTTTCTAAAGATTTTGAGCTTTACAAATGACCAGATCACTAGCCCACGTGTATACCTGTGCCCATAACATATCAAGACTGGTGCTGCAAGTCTGTTCCAAGAACAAGGTCACAAAACACTGTCTGTAGGTATGTAACTTCCCCTGGGAGAGGACAACTTCCTCAGAAACCACAGCTGTTGAAATGGTCCCAAGAAATATATACTTAATTTCTCTTTCTAGCCTCCTGCACAGGGAGCCCAGCAGGACTGAAGACAGGGGTAATTCCCCCAAATTATAACCACAAAGTGAAATGGGGAAACCTTGAACCTGTCCAGCACAGAACTAAAAAGCTGTCTGGGGCCAGTCTAACCAGTTCACAGGTCAGAGGGCTCTCAGCAAAGATGTCCTCCTTTCTAAGACAAACCAATCTGACTCCAGTTAAATCCTAGCTTCCTCTCTTCTCATTCCTTCTTCTGAAGTCTAGTCCATCCTGCGTTGGGTTTTGTGTAAATCTTTGAAATTACAATTTTACTGACATTTGCAAGGGTCAACTTCTTCAAGGAGTGACTCACCCTCTTGTGCATGAGGCTCTATGCCAAGTGTCAAGGACCCCGTGGCAAACACTGTCATGCCCATGGGACTTATTTATGCACACAGAAGGAGAAGCAGCTGTGACTTCTGGAGCAGAGTAAGAAGAGACAGGGTGTGGCGTGGTGATGGGGCATAATTAGGTGAGGGCGAGCCGAGCACATTCGGATCGTGACATTCTCTCCATGAAAGGGACACCAAATATGAGGCCCAATGGATCGTAAGGAGCCAGTTTTGTGAAATTCAGGGTGAAGCAGACGTGGGATTTAGGCTGTGTGTCTATGAAGAGGGGCAGGAAGCAGGTTTCCTGGATGAAGGAAGGACAGACTGACAGAAAAACCAGCTACCTCCAAGAGCCCAGTGGAGTCCTGTCTGGGTGAATTGATGGGGAAAATAATGAGATGAGAGAAATGAGCTTGTCCAAGGCCAGATCATGCATTTTCCCATAAACCTTTCGAAATTCAATAAGAAATTCAATAAGAAAGGTGTTTCAGATAGAAGAAGAACATAGTCTTGTTTTCCTTTTCTGTTTGTTTGAGAGATAACAAAAGTAGAGATAAAGAAAGAGAGTTGAGTGGTTGTAGTTCAGGGAAGAGATGACAAGGACTGGAACTCAGTGAGTGGACCTCAATTCTCCAGGGGGTGCTTGGCAATGTCTGAAAACACTTATTCATTCATTCATTCATTCATTTATGTGGAAGCAGAGAGATAGAAGAGAACAGACGGAGAGAATGGTCACGCCAGGGCCTCTAACTGCATGTGCCACTTTGTGCATCTGTCTTCACGTGGCTACTGGGAATTGAATTGGGGGCTTTATAAGCTTTTTAGGCAAGGACCTTAATCGCTAAGACATCTGTCTAGCCCCTGAAAACACTTTTTAAAAAAATATTTTATTTATTAATTTTCAAGCAGAGATACAGAGAGACACACACACACACACACAGAGAGAGAGAGAGAGAGAGAGAGAGAGAGAGAGAGCACACCAGGGCCACCACCTTGTAGGTCTGGCATATGTGGGTACTGGGGAATTGAACTCAGGGCCTTAGGCACTGGAGGCAAATGCCTTAACCACTGAGCCATCTCTCCAGTCTCCCCGAAAACACTTTTGATGGTCACAACTGGTAGGTGCTATTGCCAACTATCAGAGAGCAGAAATGATGCTAAAACACCCCTAAAGAATTATCCAGTTCAAAATGTCACCCTGGACAGGAGAAATGGGAAGGTCCATTGTGAAGCTGAGATGACCAGGAATTCCAAATCTACTAAATGCAAGCAGAGAGGAAACAACCAAAAATGACCTGGTTTCTGTGTTGAGAAAGAGGTCATGAGCATAAGCTAGAGGCTGATCAAATTTTTCATCTAGTAGACATGATTAATTGCTTAGTCTCAGATTCAAGATCTACTATTTACCAGCTGTGGGTTCCAAGAGACATAATCACAAAAGCCAGGCATGGTGACATGCCTATGATCTCAGCAGTGAGAGGCTAAGGCAGAGGAACGTAAGACTGAAGCCAGCCTGTGCTGAAGAGAGAGATGGGGCACGGGGGGGGGGGGGGGGGGGGGGGGGGGGGGGGGGGGGGGGGGGGGGGGGGGGGGGGGGGGGGGGGGGGGGAAGACCACTTTGACTCAGTTTCCCTGACTACAAAATCAGTGTGACAATGCAATCACTTCAAAAGTCTGATAGGGGGACTAGAGAGATGGTTCAGCAGTTAAATGCACTTGCTTCCGAAGCCTGCTAACCAGGTTTGAGTCCCCAGCACCCACGTAAATACAGATGCACAAAGTGCTGCATGTGTCTGGATTTCGCTTGCAACAGCAATAGGCCCTGCTGCATCCAAACTCACTTGATTTCTGCCTCATTTTGTCTCTCAAATAAATAAAAATGCTTTAAAGATATATATTAGGATTGTACATCTTTTGGGACTTATTAAGTTATTACAGTGAACTTCATTTTTTATACTTTTTATTTTGAGTTGCCTCCTAGCAATTGTACATATTGTACATATTGATGTAGTCTCTTCGTATACGCATGCAATGTGTAAGTGGTCAGATGGGTCACTGACTGTCTTTGATATTTTCTTGTGTCGTGTTCAGACAGATGAGTTTTCATAGGTCCACTGAGGAATTGGGGTTCTACATGTCAACAGGACACAGGACAAGAGGAGGAAGCTGAGGGTGTTTGCAAGACAGTGATTAAAATGGTGGCCATACATCCAAGCTGGGCTGTGACTGTCGACGAGAGCTCGATGCAGAATGAGCAGGAAGGTCACGCGTCAGTGAAATGGAGTAGAAGCAAAACAGCTTTTTTATTTATTAATTTGCAAGGAGAGGGAGAGAGAATGGGCACACCAGGGACCCTAGCCACTGCAAGCGAACTCCAGATGAGTGCACCACTTTGTGTATCTGGCTTTAAGTAGGTACTTGGGAATCTAACCCCAGTTGTTCGGCTTTGCAGACAAGAGCCTTCACCACTGACCCATTTCTCCGGGCCCTCCAGACAGCTCTTTTAAATAAGTAAGTAGGGTCTGGCCCAAAGAAACATGGATGTCATCCTGCCTGCCCTGGCAAGTCTGGAACTCCAACCTGATTCAAATTTCATTGTTCTGTGATGGACCAGTACTGTCTGCTCTGGGTGAAGGGACAGCAAAGATACACACGCACTGTGGAGGGCCCCATGAGCTTGGTTAAATACACAAACTCAGGGGGTACCTCCGCCCCTGGTGTTTGGTGACCTTGGAACAGTCACATTTAGTTTATCTAATGAGATGAAGCCCATAAAGGTATAGTGAGTGTTAATGCAATGATGTGGGAACACTGCCTATGACACTGCCTGGGACACAGTTAGTAGTGCTCTGTGTGTTATGTAACAGTGCTGCTCTTGGCCTTGGGCTTCTGTCAGTACCTTGGGAGTATCTGTGTTGTATAAAGATGAGGTCAGATTTAAAGAAGAAACCATCACAAATTTTGGATTAATTGGGCAACTTCGCTTTTTCTAATAAAACCTATAACACATTTATAACAGTTAAAACAAAACCGGAGAAGCGTGTTTTGAAGCAGTGTGCTGTGTGTGTGTGGGGGGGGGGGGGTAGATCTCAGAACCATGCAGATTGGGTAAACACAGGCTTCACCCAGTCCGCCCAGTGAACCTGGTTGGTCCATCACAGGACAATCCTTCGGAGCCTGGCCTGGAGCCCCTGTCACTTGATGAGTTTTGGAGTGGAAAGGAGGTTTCCACTGTTCCTGTCTCACAGATCCTCCTTGGCTTGCTTCTGTCTGCCCTTAATCATTGTCACCACTCTGACAGATTGCCCCAGACTGGGACTTCATCTCAGACCCAGACACCTTGTCCTGCCTTCCACCTTATCCACCCATTCCCATGATGAGCCAGTTCTGTGACCGGGAGAGTGGGAAGGCAGTGGTAATAGCAGGTCTCAGCAGCATTTGATCCCACAGTCCTGAGCTTTGGGGTAGTATCTAGGAAGCTTTCTGTGTGGACAGTGCACAAGCAGAACCTTAGGTGTGGCCTCCATTCTTCAGGTTTTGTAGTTGGAAGCAGACTGCTGAAGGATGTAACAATTATTAAAATGGAAGAAAGCCGGGCTTGGTGATGCACACGTTTAATCCCAGCCCTTGGAAGGCAGAGGTAGGAGGATCGCTGTGAGTTCAAGGCCACCCTGAGACTACATAGTGAATTCTAGGTCAGCCTGGGATAGAGCGAGACCCTATCTTAAAGAAAGAAACAAATAAATTAGGTGGAGAAATTGAGGAAGACACTTGACTTTTGGCCTACACACACACACACACACACACACACACACACACATGTGCACACACAGCACGTGAGCACACACACGTGCATACACACACGTGCACACACACACATACAAATGAAGAGAACAAAGGCCACCTGCATTTCAATCTTACAACTGACAAATTGGAAACACCATTTTTTTCTTTAATTTTAGAGGAGAACTGCAGTAGCCCCTGTGCCTGTGGATGAAGGCAGGCACCAGGTCAGGGCCTGAGCAGCAGCAGGCCCTATCTGCCCTGTGACATCACTTAGGCTCTCCAAGCTGTGATTGACCTGTGAAATTCAGGAGCTCCCAAGCTCGCAGTCCCAATATTCGTCTCAAGGTCACCCCTGTTTCTAGAACTCTGGGTCACTCTAGTCAGCAGAGGGGCTGTTCTGAGACCGCCTGAGTCCTTGGGGACAGTTGCCCACCATAGCCAAGGTGCCAAAGGTCTCTTCAGTACTTTTACAGCAGAAGCAGAGCGACCAGACTGTCACTGTCCCCAGAACACAAGGCCATCTGCTCTGAGCACGTTCAGACACGGGCGCTCAAATGCTTCACTGTGAGTCAGTCCACCTCTATCTCGAAGAATGATCACGAAGAATGATCAAGTCCTACAAAACACAGGACTGAGTTAAGCCATCCCTGGGGACCGATGTGACCAAGCTCTTATCTGAGAAGCCAGGCTATCATCAGGACTCACAGCTCTTACTCATAACACGAATCACCAGCTTGACGTATGTCTGCCGCGTTTCATCCTGGGTGTCATTGAGATCCAACCTTTCACAAAGATAAGGGTATCAAGGGTGTCCTTGGGGTTCAAGGCCATCCACACTCGCCACAGAGCAGTCTCTGCCTGACAAACTGAACAGAGTGATAACATTTTTTCACCAGAAAAAAAAATAAAATCCCCTTCACTACAAGTCATCTGTTTAATTTTTTTCTCAAGGTGGGGGCCATCACTAATTAAGCAGAAACTTGACTTTTGGGTTTTCACTACACAGCCTCTTGGGTCTTATTGGCTTGCAAATCTCAGCTCTAAGTCTGTCAAACTTTGTCAATTTTAGCTCTTTTATTTATGAAATGGATTTTTTTTTGTTTTACATTGAGGATTGACACATTATAATGGACGTGAGCGCTTGGATCCCACACAGAACCCTTCCTCCCACGGTACCAACTCCAGGATTTCTGTCAGACAGAACACACCCTTCAGTGTATTAATGCCTTGGAGTTTAGCAGACACCTTGTCTCAGACAAACCATTAGGAAGCCCCCAAAGTACTTTATATTTTTTTCTCCTGTTAAGTCCGGTAGCTCACTTCCTGCAATTTCCCACCACTTCGCTTTCAGTGAGCCCAACAAATGAGTCATGCTACTTTCTGAAGAAAATTTGGGAGCCACACCCAAAACAAAGCCAATTTGGCTTTCTCCTAACTGTCAGCCCCACCAAAAAGAAGGTTTGAAGAACACACAATAAGGCACTCCAATTGAATTCATATGCAAATCTCAGAGATTAGGATTTTTTTTTTTTGTGAATGTCTTCGCAGCAGTGTTCAATCACGTCTGAGAATTGCTGAAGAGATTATTTGATTTTAGGAAATGTCTACCAGAACATTTAAATTGAGACTCTTGATTCTCTTGAAAAAATTTTAAGAATTTGTCCATTATATAAAAATTGATATACCAGGGCTGGGGATATGGCTCAACAATTTAAGGTGCTTCCTTGCAAAGCCTGCTGGACAGGGTTTGATTCCCCAGGACCCATGGAAAGCCATGGAGCCAGATATACAAAGTTGTGAATGCATCTGGATTTCATTTGCAGTGGTAAGAGGCCCTGGGGTACCCATTCCTCCTTTCTTCCTCTCCTCTCTCTCTCTCTCTCTCTCTCTCTCTCTCTCTCTCTCTCTCTCTCTCTCTCTCTCTCTCTCTCCTCCCAAATAAAGAAAAAAAGATTTTTTAATTTTTAATCTTTATTATTAATAAGTATATACATTGTATGAGCAAATCTTGTGAGGGTGTGCCCGTTTCCCATCTTTCTGGCCCCTACCCACTGGGGTCCTTCCTCAGTGCACATACTGGATCTGTCCATCAGGGAGTATGAACTGCACCAGAGGGAGCCAGGTTTTCTTTTCTTTTCTTTTCTTTTCTTTTCTTTTCTTTTCTTTTCTTTTCTTTTCTTTTCTTTTCTTTTCTTTCTTTCTTCTTCCTTCTTTCTTCCTTCTTCTTCTTTTAGAAAAAGAGATTTTTAACAAAACAAGATGCTAAGAAAAATCTATTCTGCACACAGCTTTTGGTGAAAAGTTATCAATGTTGTTAACCAGCAGTGGACGCTGCAAGCTTTATGATTGGCCAGCCAGGCCAAATGTACCAACTGGTACAATGGTGGCATGTTTGTTATGGGGACCCAATTGCTATCTGATTGGATTTGAGGCCCGCTCCACAAGAGGGAATTCATGATTGGCACTGAAGACCTAGTCAAAGCCTATGGCTGGGGAGGTCATGAGCCTTAGTGGTGGAAACTACTACTTCTGCCTGACTAAATGGATATATTACGCCCACCAAACTGCCCTCTACACTTACGTTTATGTCTTCTTGTTAATGTTCCTCTCACTTTCTGTTAGAGAAGCTTTTCTTTTCAGATGTCAGTGACAACTCGGGTGACTCAAAAATGGCCCAAGTGCTGAGAAAAAGTGACAGTGGAGTGTTCAGCACTAAGTGAGACATCTGTATGACACCCTCCAAGGCTCAGGGAACATTGCAAAAGAGGTGATGGGTAGAATGAATGTAAGAGCAAACGAAGGGGAGGAGTGCTTACGATGCTGTCTTCCAGACACAGAGTAGCCTTGATATTAATCACTTCACAGTGGCTGGCGCTACCTATTCAAGGCTTGCATAACAGGAGGGAAAAATGATGACATTAAAATAGAAGAGAGCCAGGCGTGGTGGCGCACGCCTTTAATCCCAGCACCCGGGAGGCCGAAGTAGGAGGATTACCATGAGTCCAAGGCCACCCTGAGACTCCATAGTGAGTTCCAGGTCAGCCTGGGCTACAGTGAGACCCTAGTGGAGGGGGCATTTGAGAGGGGAGAAAGGAAGGGTGGGAGAGGCTTTTGTTCTTTGTATATTGTATGTATTTATGGAAGTGCTTGAGAAAAAGTGTCAAAAGTAGACCTGTGTTTATCTAAATCACCCTTTTCTGTCCTGTAAGCAGAAAATAGTGTTTGGGCTCCTGCCATGTGGCCAGGGTGCATTGCTGGCTTTGGCTTACTGGATGGTTTTGTGTGAAATAGGGAGAGTACTCACCCTGCACACCTCCTAGGCTCTGAAACAGTAACACACTCACAAGTACATGGAGCCTTGCAATGTAACATGAATATTGTTGGATTGTTGATTGACATAATTATTAATCCTTTATATTTGTCCAATATTCCTGGTACTAATTTAATAAAGTAATTTTTCCATTTATCGAATCCCTTTAAATCAGTGTGTATCTTTATTTTATTTTATGTTTAATTTTTAAAATTTTTATTTATTTGTAGGGAAAAAGAAAAAGAGAGAGAGAGAGAGAATGGCATACCAGGGTCTCCAGCCCCTGCAAATGAACTCCAGATGCATACACCACTTTGTGCATCTGGCTTTATGTGGGTACTGGGGAATCGAACCCAGACAGTTAAGCATTGCAGACAAGTGCCTTAACTGCTGAGCCATCTCTCTAGGCCCTCAGTGTATATTTTTAAAAAATATTTTATTTATTTATTTGAGAGAGAGTTATGAGAGAGAAAGAGGCAGAGAGAGAGAGAGAGAAAGAGAGAGAGAGAGAGAGAGAGAGGGAGAATGGGCATGCCAGGGCCTCCAGCCACTGTGAATGAACTCCAGACACACACATTAACTTGTGCATCTGGCTTTACGTGGGTCCTGTGGAATCGAACTCCAGTCCTGTTGCTTTGCAGGCAAATGCTTTAACTAAGCCATCTCTCCAGCCCTCGATGTATATATTTTAAAAAATATATATTTTATTTATTCATTTTCAAGCAGAAAGAGAAAGAGAGAGAGAGAGAGAGAGGGCACCAGGGCCACCACCTTGTGGGTCTGGCTTATGTTGGTCCTGGGGAATTGAACCGGGGTCCTTAGGCACTGGAGGCAAATGCCTTAACCTCTGAGCCATCTCTCCAGCCCCCAATGTATATTTTTAAAAGCTAGTCTTTCAGAATAAATGCAAAATTCCACACTCATGACTGCTAGAATGAATATGGTTGCATAGTGTCTAATAAGAATAAATCTAAACTGGGTGTGGTGGCACATGCCTTTAATCCCAACACAAGACCCTACCTTGAAAAACCAAAAAAAAAAATGAATCTAGAGCTTTTGTTTTCCTAGGTGAGATATATTTATTGTTTGCATCGAAGGCTGCCCTGTTCTTCTCTGTACTAAGTCTTGTGATGCTCCATTGTAACTCTGCCCATCAGAGAAGATAGCCATATCTCTCCCGCCCCCACCACCACCTTGGACCTAGGCTGGTCTGTGACTGCTTAGACTATTAGAATGAATGGAGCAATGATGGTATGTCAATGTCCAAGTCTTGACCTCACCATACTGTGTGAGTTTCAAGTTTTCTTTGTGTGTGTGTGTGTGTGTGTGTGTGTGTGTGTGTGTGTGTGTGTGTGTGTGTATTTGTTTTGAAACGGGATCTCATGTAGTCAAGGCTGACCTTGAACTTACCATGTAACTGAGGTTTGAACTCTTGATCCTCCTGCCTCTACCTCCCTGAGTGCTGGGATTAGAGGCCTGCAGCACCATGTCCAGCCTCCTTCTCTTTCTCACTGCCATGTGGACAAGCCTGGGCTAGCTTGCTGGCCGATGAGAAACATATAACCTCCTCACCATGAACTTCCCAGCAGTCAATAACTAGCTAATGGCCCTACAGGTGAGTGAGGTCATCCTGGATCGTGCCACATACAGCAGTTGAACATAGAAGAGAACAGATTACAGCTAAGAGAAGCAACATTCTCTCATCCTGAGATTTATGAGTGATGACAATTATTGTTTTAAACTACTAGTTTATAAATTATTTTGTTACATAGGAGCACATAACTCATATGTGACTTTTTTCTTATTTAAAAACAATTATTTTATTTATTTACAAGCAGAGAGAAACAGACAGAGAGAAGGGGAGCGCCAGGGCCTCCAGCCTCTGCAAACAAACTCCAGACACATGTGCATCTGGCTTTATGTGGGTACTGGGAAATTGAGCCCAGGTTATTGGACTTTGCAGGCATGCACCTTAACAGCCCTATATGTGACTTTTCTGTATCAACAATGAATGATTCCTCATAGTAGGGCAGACTAGCATCATTTAGAAGGGGAGGGTCACACCTTGTACAAACGCATGTAGATGTTGAAATATGTGGCCAAGTTCAAGCAGAATAAAGGAAACGTCCAGGGTAAAGTAAAAACACAAAGACACCGTATTAAGCAAGAATGGATACTATAGTCAATGGACCTCAAACCGAACTACGGATACCATTACAGCCAATCATAACTGGGGACCAGAGTGTCCCTGCACACATGCAGATAGAAAACTTGTCCACCTCACAGAACTGAAAGCCTGCTCTTTTTTTTTTTTTTTTTTTTTTTTTTTTTTTTTTTTGGTTTTTCAAGGTAGGGTCTCACTCTAGCCCAGGCTGACCTGGAATTCACTCTGTAGTCTCAGGGTGGCCTTGAACTCATGGTGATCCTCCTACCTCTGCCTCCCGAGTGCTGGGATTAAAGGCGTGCACCACCACGCCCGGCGAAGCCTGCTCTTTTTATGAAAAGACTGAAGAACATTTTTTTCTCTGTAATGGAAACCTGCCACTGGCCAAGGTCATAAGTGAAAACTTGTCTATGGGAATCTGGCTTGGTTCCCAGTACTAGCTATGAGCTCTTCCATGTTGAGTGGGTTTCATGTACAATCCGTGAGCAGTTGGTTACCCACATCAGCTATGTGCCACTGTTGAACAGGTGTATACTTCTTTTTTAAAATTAATTAATTTATTTGAGAGAAAGTGAGAGAAAGAGGCAGAGAGAAAGAGAGAGAGAGACACAGAGAGAGAGAGAGACAGAGAGAGAGAGAGAATGGATGTGCCAGGGCCTCCAGTCTCTGCAAACAAACTCCAGACACATGTGCCACTTTGTGCATCTGGTTTTACATGGGCACTGGGGAATCAAACTCAATTCCTTCTGCTTTTCAGGCAAATGCCTTAACAGCTAAAGCCATCTGTCCAGCCCCAGATGTATGGCTTCTTGTATGGCTGGTTCATTTCATCACTTGCAGGATCTCCAGCTTATTTGTGCTATTGGTGACCATTATTCCCCAGCTGCTCTTTCCAGCACTATGAGGGCTAGCCAGGAGGGAGCTGGTTTTCCTCCACTTCCAGCCTGGTCTCTTGATGTACTGTGACTGCAGGCTTTTAGCGCTGGCAGGTAACTAAGTGCTTTGGCAATGGCCTGAACTATTTGGGGGACCTCCTGTGTCTCCCTGGCTCACAATGGAAAGCAACTCAATTCTAGCCCTGGGATTTTCCAGCCAGAGCAATTGGTTTTAGGGTTAAACTTTCTCCACGTCTCCCTTCCTCCCCCTTATTGAGGGTTGTATTGTGTAGAATTCTATCCAGGAGGAAGGTTTCTACGGTACGGATTCATGTTGACATTAGTTTTGTGGAATCCCCCCTCCCTTCTCCATACCCCCAAGACCTTTCTACCTCCCATACTCTTTTTCCCTCTCTTTCTTTTTTTCTAACCCTCAACGTTTTTGTGAAGTAGCCCTTCTTCTCCTATCCATGGGAAAATTCGGGAACTAGAGAGGGAGGGGAAGGATGGAGGGAGGAGGAGAAGAGAATAAGAAGGGAGGAAGGAAGAAATGCGTGCCTAATCAACTTATGAAGAAAAACTATCAATGAAAAACCATGAGCAGCCAATAGTAAAACGGATTACTTGAAAAGTAATGAAAACTCAAAGTGACCAGAATTTTTATCAGCAACAATCATGGCAGAAACTAAGGTGCAGAGCCAATAGTCTGCCATTTAAAATGTCTACACCTAGATATGGTTTAGCTTGCTGACTCTCTTTTCTCTTATGCAGATAGAGTTGTGAGAACTTCCCTTGAAACTGTAAGCTGGAAATCAACCCCTTCCTCTTATAACCTGTTTCTGAGGATGGCTGCTATATCCACCTTATCCAGAAGTCCCTGTAACTGACTTTGCATAATTATGAATACGACTCAAGTTCAAGGAACTATTGGAAAGTTCATCCTGCCGATGTAAAACCCCAGGTTTTATTATGAATGCTGTCATCGTTGTGACTAAAATGTTCAACAATGGTGATAAATGTCATTGCTTTTCCACTGATAAAATTTTGGTGAAGAAAGCAGCATAGGAAAGCAATGTCACTTTGGAATGAAAACAGCCTTGGAGGGCTGTGGGGATGGTTCAGTCATTAAAGGTGCTTGTTGCAAAGTCTGCTGGTCCTGGTTTGGTTCCCCAGTACCCACATAAAGCCAGATGCACAAAGTGGCACATGCATCTGTAGTTCATTTCCAGCAGAAAGAGGCTCTGGTGTTTGTGTTCTCTCTCTCTCTCTCTCTCTCTCTCTCTCTCTCTCTCTCTCTCTCTCTCTCTCTCTCTCTCTCTCTCTCTCTTTCTCTCTCCTCACAAATAAACAAATAAAAGTAAAAATGGTTGGGCATGGTGGTGGTACAAGCCTTTAATCCTAGCACTTGGGAGGTAGCAATAAGAGGATTACTGTGAGTTTAAGTCCACTCTGAGATACATATTGAATTCCAGGTCAGCCTGGGCTAGAGTGAGACCCTACCTAAGAAAATCAAAATAAATTAAATAAATAAATAATAAAAAAACTGCCTGGGAAACTAATTGTACCCTGAACTGGTTTGGTGCACATACAAGTTATATATTCCAACATTTAATATAATATTGTATGAATAGAAGTTGTGGTGTGAAAACTCACACACAGGGCTGGAGAGATGGCTCAGTGGTTAAAGCACTTATCTCCAGTGCCTAAGGACCCAGGTTCAATTCCCCAGTACCCACATAGGTCAGATGCACAAGGTGGCGCCTGTGTCTGGATTTCATCTCTCTCTCTCTCTCTCTCTCTCTCTCTCTCTCTCTCTCTCTCTCTCTCTCTCTCTCTCTCTCTCTCTTTCTGTATGTATCTTTCTGCTTGCAAATAAATAAATAAAATATTTTTTAAAAACACACACAGATAACTAAATTACCAATTTTTTTGTCAAGGCTAATACTGAATTAAAAATCTTGATATAAGACTTACCTCTTGGCTGGCCCAGATCAATCTGACCTCAGAAAATATTCAGCCTTTTGATTATTATAAAAAAGAAA
>PVHP010034111.1:0-19249 GCA_004024765.1 Zapus hudsonius
GCTCTACCACTGAGCCATGCCCTCACCCCCCCTTTTTGAATTGTCTGCTCAAGCCCTCTCACTTTGTTGGTGAAGAGCAAGGGGAGTGCAGAGGTTCAGGGTCTGCCCTCCTCTTTTCTGGTGGTCTCCCTATGCTTGGCATTTGTATCTCACTTCTTCTCAGCAAGATTTAGGACAAGTCCTTTAAACCTAGAACCAGTGTGCAATTCAGCCCCAGGGGCAGAGGCTCTACAGAAAACCATACTCTTTCGAATTCTTGCTCTGCATGTGACCAGAGGTGTGGGCCACAGCCTCATTTTGTCAAGTTGTCTTAATGATTCTCACGAGACAGGATACGGTACTGGCATATGTAGTTCGGGAGCTCCTGGGTAGCGAGGTGTAGCATGTTACCTGTCAGCAATGGACAGAGCCAGAACAAGAGACACCTGGGGGCTAGGGACTTGGCTCAGGGGTTAAAGGTGCTTGCCTGCAAAGCCTAATGACCCTGGTTTGATTCTCAGGTACCCACGTAAAGCCAGATGCACATGTGGTGCGTTTCTGGAGTTCATTTGCAGGAACTTGGGGCCTTGGCAAGTCCATTCTCTGTGTCTCTCTTCTCTCTGACTCCCTCTGCTTGCAAATAGATATTTTGTTTTAAAAACTGCCTCTTTTCCAGGTGTGGTGTTGCATGCCTTTAATCCCAGCATTTCGGAGGCAGAGGCAGGAGGATCACCGTGAGTTCAAGGCCACCCTGAGACTAGATAGTGAATTCCAGGTCAGCCTGGGCTAGAGAGCGACTCTACCTCAATAAACAAAACTTTTTAATTGAAAAATAAAATAAATTTTTTAAAAACTGCCTTTCATGATCACAGAACATGTTTGACCAGTTCTTGTATGTATGCATGTTCCTGTGTGTGAGTTCAGGTCCAGTGTAGCCTGGTGCAGACGTGGAGGTCAGATGACAGCCTCAGGTGTCAGCCCTCACCGTCCACCTTGTCCTAGACAGGCTGTTGGTTCTCGAGCTCCCATGGATTCTTCTGTCCTTGCCGCCTCCCACTGTGCAGCAGGCCGGCTGGGGTCACTGTTGCCTCCGGCTTCATGTGAGTTCTGAGGATCCGAACTCAGGTCCTAGCACTTACACAGCCAGCGCTTTATCTCCTGAGCCATCTCCTAGCCCATGTTGGGCCCCTTGTTCTGTTCATGAAGTACCCTTTAACTAGAGCAGAGGATGGTAGGATGAACTGCATGTGTCTGTGGAGAGAGGAGCTGCTTCGTGCCTCCACCCACAGCTGGGACGTCACATGTGAGTCATCCAGGGCACCCCAGGGCTCTAAGGCCTCTGACCTGATGGGTTGCTGTACAACTTGCTTAATCTCCCTGGCCAGCTGGAACAAAGAACATTCTCTAAGTGGCTAGCACTGCCTCTCTCTGTGGGCAGCCTGCTTTTGTGTATGTTGTGGCTTTTGGGGGGAAGAGGCAGATTACTGGGTATCAAACCCAGGGCCTTGGCGATGTGAAGTGAGCACTCTACTTGTGAGGTATGTGCATCTACCTCCTCACTGCTGAGTCACGCCTCCAGCCCCTCCCTGGTGGATTCTAGGCAGGTGCTCTGCCACTGAGCTTGGCTTTTTGAGACCAGGTCTCGCTGTGTGTGTAGCTCATGCTGACCTTGTGATCTTCCTTCCCAGTTTCCCCAGTGCTGGGGTTTTAGGCATTCACTGACACTCCTAGCTCTTGGGTTGTTGTTGTTTGGTTTGCTGCTTGGTGATTTTTCCATTTAGAAATTAGAAAGTGCTGGACAGAGGTAGGAGGATCGCCAGGAGTTCAAGGCCACCCTGAGACTACATAGTGAATTCCAGGTCAGCCTGGGCTAGAGTGAGACCCTACCTTGGAAAAAGGAATTAGAAAGTGTTTTGAATAAATAATGCCCAAACTGTGTTAGCTAGTAGTTTCTTAAGTGGGAGGAGCTTGTGCATCTATCTTGCCCAGCTCATTTGAACATGCTGGTATGTCTTTGATGTGGCAGATGCCTCACACTGGTGGCCAGATGTGTTTACCTGTGGCCGCCTCCAGTTGGAAAGCTTGACTCAAGGCTTTCTAGCCCCAAGTTTTTTGAGAAGCCAGGCTGCTAGTTCATGATGCTTTCTGAGACTTCTTCCTAAGTGTGTGGGGGTCATATCTCTCCTTTTGTCTTGCTGCAGTTGCTTACATCTTGAAACTTCCTTTAAAATCTCTGCACGAGGGAGCTGGGGAGATGGCACAGAGGTTAAAGGTGCTTGCTCACAAAGGCCAGCAGCCCGAGTTTAATTCCCCAGCACCCTTGTAAAGCCAGATGCACAAAGTGGTACATGTGTCTGGAGTTGGTTTGCAGTGGCAGGAGGCCTGGGTGCACGCATATCCATTCTCTGTCTCTTTCTCAAATATAAACGAAAGTACTTAAAATCTCTGCATAAGCTGGGCATGGTGGCATATACCTGTAATCCCAGATCTCACCGGCAGAAGCAGGAGGATCTAGAGTTCCAGGCCAGCCTGGGCTAATAGGAAGAGCCTGTCTGGACATGAATGAAATGAGCGAGTGAGTGGATAGATGGGCAGATGGATGAGTGAATGAATGTAGTCTGTGCAGCTTGGTGCACAGAAGTCCTGCGTCTGCCTGCAGCTTCATGGAGGCAGCCCCTGAATCCTCTGGGGATATTTTCATCTCCTGTCCATGAGGCCAGGCAGAGCCCAGCTGGTGCTAGTGGGAACCTAGGTTTGCATTTGTGGGTGTGCTGGTGAAAGCAGGAAAAGTAGAGGTGGGACCCTTCCCCCACCAATGCCACTTGCATAGTTCCAGCAGCATGAGCTGTATGGGTGACAGTCCCCCTCCCCCAGTGGCCTCAGGCCTGATTGGCTGCTCTCCTCTCATTTCAGATGCACCTTCCGGTTCCCCAGCACAGCCATCAAGATCCAGTTCACATCCCTGTACCATAAAGAGGAGGCTCCAGCATCCCCCCTCCGGCCACTCTACCCTCAGATCTCCCCTCTGAAGATCCACATTCCGGAGCCGGATCTCCGGAGCCTGGTCAGCCCCATCCCCTCACCCACCGGCACCATCAGGTAAGCGGCCGCCTCCCCCACCATCCCTTCTGGTGGCATGGGACCTGACTGTGGAACTAGACTTTGTGTTGGGGTGTCACCTGTATATCACACTTGGCTGGTGGAGGGTTGTGTTTTAGAGTCATTGGGGTGAGTGTGCGTGGTAGCTCACTCCCATAACCCCAGTTGTGCGGGGAAGCCAGGAGTTCAAGGCCGGGCTGGGCTAGAGTGAGACACTGCCTCAAAAAAATAAATAAATAAAAGGTGGGGTGTTGAGCAGCTGGTTCAGCGGTTAAAGCACTTGTTTGCAAAACTTGCTGGCCCAGGTTCAATTCCTTAGCACCCATTTAGAGCTGAACCCAAAATAAGCACCTGTGTCTGGCATGGCTTGACTCACTTGCATTCCTACAAATTCTCTGTGGAGTGTTCAGAGTCAACCTAATTCTTACTAGGTGGTGTCAGGGGAAAAGAGAGTCCCATAGGAAGGCATCAGAAGTCCACGCAGAGCCCCCACTCCTACAGCACAAGGGCTTCTGGGACAAGACAGGCCCTCCTGCAGGCTCCCATCGCCTCGTGCTGGACACTACAAAGACCTGGGCATGAGGCAGAGTTAGCACATCTTAAAATGTCTTCTTGTTTCATCCTGGATTTTCTGAGGCTTAAGGTTTCAAACTGCCTGATCAGAATCCACTAAGGAAAGACCCAGGACACCCTAAATATTATAGAAAATCCAGGTCAATATTTCCCAGAAAGAATGACATAGGGCTGGGCGTGGTGGCATACACCTTTA
Organism: Zapus hudsonius; assembly: GCA_004024765.1. NCBI lineage: Eukaryota > Metazoa > Chordata > Mammalia > Rodentia > Dipodidae > Zapus > Zapus hudsonius. The sequence continues at coordinate 3,848 of PVHP010034111.1, forward strand.
ATTCCAGCCCTTGGGAAGCTGAGGTAGGAGGATCATCTCAAGTTGAAGGCTACCTGAGACTACATAGTGAATTCCAGATCAGAATGGGCTAGAGTGAGACCTTACATGGGGGATGAAAAATTAAAAAAAGGCTATGCATAATGACACATGTCTTTAATCCCAGCACTTGGGAAGACAGAGGTAGGAGGATCAGGATCACTGTGAGTTCAAACTTTGAGGCCAGCCTGGGACCAGAGTGAGTTCGACCTAATTTTTTCTAGGTGGTAGAGTAAAACTCTACCTTGAAAAACCAAAAAATAGAAGAGAGCCCTGAAGTCTGCTTGGGGTTTCCCAGACCACACAGGCAGGGTGGGGCGGGAACGCGGGGAGGCGGGGCGGGCCTAGCCGCTTGTCTCTCCCTTTGTCTCCCGCCGCTTCTTTGGGTCCAGGGGCTGGCGGCTGAGTCGCTGGGAGCTTGTCCAGCTGGGTGGCCGGTGCCCTCGGGAGGCGCCGGGGGAGGTCCGCCCCAGGTTACAGCTCTGGAAGCTGCTGCGGTGTTCAGCTGGTGGCGGAGGCAGTGGCGGCAGGGGACCCAGGCAGAGAGGGAGGGAGCAGGCATGCTTCGAGTGGCAGCAGCGATGGCAGACCCGGCAGACTCGGACAGCATGCCCGTGGGCCTGAGAACCCGCAGAAGTGTTACAGCTCTTGGAAGCATGGCTTCCTGTGTGTTCAGCTCATCTCTTCAGAGAGAATAACAGGCAGTGACCCGGGGGAAAGATAGAAATATATTCCCATTTATTGTAGGAGCCCTGTTGGTTAAATAGAGGTAGAGGAGGAGGGAGGGGAAGAAATGGGCAACGGAGATTGGCAGTAATCAGTGACCCGTGAATACCTGCTTTGCATGTAGACATGAGCTTGGGCTTGTATCAGATGGTGGGGGCAGAGGAACTGTCACCTTCCAGGCACAGCTGGGGTGCGAACCTGGATTCATGTGGCTTGCTTAGGGAGGGAGTTAGGGCCAAGGGTGGAGATGGGGAAACGCCTACCGGGTTTGCTGGGGTTTCAGACCCGTTTCTCAAACACCCTTTGTCCTCCGTGTCCCATTAAGCAATACCAACATCGACTCGTGCCTGTAATCCCAGCACTTGGGAGACTTAGGTAAGAGATTTAAAAGTTCAAGGCCAGCCTGGACTACATTGCAAGGTTGGCCCCTTGCCCCCCCCCAAAAAAGGATGAGGTTGTTAACTAAGATTCTCTGCCTCACATGTGTATGTGTTCCTGAAGGTGCCATGTCACGTGTGTTGGGTGCTGAGGCCATGGTGCCCTTTCAGCCCTGCAGCTTCTCCTCGCTCATGCCTTATCAGCAAAGGCCAACCCAGTGAAAAAGGCAGATGGTGCCCAGCACTGCTGTGACAGCGGCATCACCCTGCCATGGCCCTGCGGGGTGCTTGGAGACCTGGGAACCCTTCCACAGAGCCAGACTTGTGCCGTCCTCACGGGCTCTGAAGATTATGCCTCCCACTTCTCTAGGTTTGCTAATGGAAGTCTTTATTTTAAAAATTTTAAAGGTTGAGACAGGTTTTTTAAAAATATTCATTTTCAAGCAGAGAGAGAGGAAGAGAGAGACTGAACCAGGGCCACCACCTTGTGGGTCTGGTTTATATGGGTCCTGGGGAATTGAGCCCAGGGCCTTAGGCACTAGAGGCAAGTGCCTTAACCGATGAGCCATCTCTCCAGCCCCGAGACAGGTTTTATTTTTTATTTTTTTAAAACTTTTTTCTGATTTTATTATTTTTTTTCTTTATTGTCCATAATGAGTTACATTGTTTAGTGGGCCAACCATGAGTTGTTATCCCCAATTCCCTGTTGCCCCCCTTCCCCATCCCCAGTCAGCTGGATATCCTCCTCCGTGGGCCGTCTGGATCAGTCTTTGTGGTAGGGGACCTGAGACAGGTTTTATTGATTAAGAAAAGGAAAGTGGAGAGAGTATGAAGCCCCTGCCCATGAGAAGGCAGGAGGGGGTCAAGCTCAGGAAGACTTTGCTATATATATATTTTCTCTCTTTTTTTTTTATTGTCCATAATGAGTGACTTTGCTATATTTTTATATTTTATTTTTATTTGTTTTTTGCAGTGCTGGGACCTTGCATAGCCTATGCAAAGGCTCTACCACTGAGCCACACCCCAGCCCCTCACTGGGGGATTCTGCACAGGGGCTCTCCCACCGAGCCATGCCCCCAGCCCTGGCATATTGGGGAACAAATCACTATGCAGCCCAAGTTGGTCTAGAACTCATGGTCCTCCTCCCTCTGTCTTCCCTGCTCTAGTGCTGGGATTACAGGTATGCACCACCAAACTTGGCTGGAATTGCCTCTTGGTTCACATTTGTGTGTGGTCCCTGGAGGTCAGCCATATTGGTTTAGTTTTTCCGAATGATCACCAACTTCCTGTTGCCCAGTACCTTGAGAGGTGAGTCTTTCTCCCAGGGCAGCTCTGGGAACAGCAAGGCTCAGAACCCCAGTCCAGCACCCAAATGCTGTGCCAAGTGGATCATGTGACTTTGGGCAGGTCACAGCAGCTTCTGTCTGTGAAGCCAGCACTAATGTCATAGTCCTCGGAAGATGATAAGAAATTTAGCCCTGCCCTGTGCTCCTGACGCTCTGAGAGATGGCTTTTGTCCTAGTCCCACATTTCATATATCACCCATTGTCTCCCGACATGGAACTTGGATGTGACCCCAAAGCTGGTCCTCCCTGGAGCTCACTGCCCATCAGCCGTATGGATGTTCTTAGAAGTTCAGGCCAGTGTTTGCCGCTTGTTTGGTTTGAGTTGTTCGTTTGAGACAGGGTCTCTCTCTCTCTATAGTCAAGCTGGTCCAGAACAACTCCCAACAGTCTTCCTCAGCTTCCCAGGTGCTGGGATTACAGACAAAGACACTGCACCCAGTTTGTGCGTCGTTTATAATGCAGGCAGTGGCAGTGTGGGACCCCCAGAAAGACTCCACAGAGGGTTTCCCTGGGACCCAGTGGTGCTTCCCCCCTCCCCGCATGCTCATGGGACCGCTGTGCCCGATGGCCCAGAGTGAAGGTGCCACTGTGACCAGTTACGCTTAGAATAGGAAATGAAAAGAAAGGAGACACACAGACCTGATACAGGTGGTCTCAGTTCAAGGCCAGCCCAATCAACTTAGTGAGACCCTGCCTCAAAATAGAAAGAGCACTGGGGATGAGCTCTTTGGTAGAACACTTGCCTGGCTTGCAGAAGACCCTGAATTCAGCCCTCAGCCCTGGGAAAAGAGAAGGGAAAAAGGAAGAGAGGAAGGGAAGGGAGGAATAAAAGGAAGGAAGGAAGGAAGACAGAGGAAAAAATGTTTTTGTTTGTGCATGTTACACAGTTGGTTATGGGTCAGGAGGGGACAGTGTTCCTGGAAAGATCTAGAAACCTCTGCTGAGTAGGCAGCAGCCATCAGAGCTGGCTTGCTTTCTTAAAGCCTTGAGTTTTGTGTCTGTATTCATGAAGCAGCAGGGACTGGGCCCGGCCCGTCCCCTTGAGGAACTGGGTTCCCTGTCACCTAGTGAGACAGTGGCTTGGGACCTGCTTTCTGGCTAGTGGGCCTTTAATTGTCACCACAAAGGCCGGCTGTTGACACGTGCTCTCATGCACTGTGGAATTCCATTGAGTGTTTTCAGAGCAGGAGGCCTGGGGTTTGCTTGCCAAGATTACTTTTCAGTTGGAGTTTCTGCGAAGGGCAGAGCCCGCGTGTTTACAAACATGCCCTGCCCTTCCTGCCAGCTCTGTGCTTTCCTAATTTGGTGCGGCTTCGCTGCTGGTCCCCATTGGCCACCCACAGTGCCACCGCCCAGGGACCTCAGACCTAGGCTCCTCCCTGGAGCTGCTGTGACCCTGCCTCCCCTCTCCTTTCCTCTGTGGTTTGTGGATTGTGTGTACGTCAGGTTGTTTTTATTTAATGTGGGGTGGGGGGGTGTCCGAACCCTGAAGTGCTCCACCCAGCAGATGAATGAGCTCTTTGACAGAAATCCTGAGACTTTTTGCAGCTTGTTGAACTTTCTTCTTGACAAGGCCCCGTGATTTTAAGAAAGCAGGAGTGGGTTAATCATTTGCAAGGGTCACTGAGCGACAGTCCAGCCCAGCTTCCATTTGCTAGAAGCTGCTTCCCTGAGGCTGGTCCCAGTTTCTGGCTTGTGGATGCGAGCAGTGAGCTGCTTGTGAAGGCAGGTGTGGCACTCCTGTAATCTCTGCGTGCTGGAGGCAGAGGTGGGAGGATGGCAAGGTTAAGCCAGCCTGGGCTGCATAGAAAGACGCGCCTCCAAAAATAATAATCACACACACACACACAGTGTCTGGTGGTCTTCAGCAAAGGGTAAGAGAAAAAGTAAGCAACTGACCTCTTTTAATTATGCTTTTAAGCACAGCTCTTTCTACTTCATTGTCTTTGTTGCTACTGGAGACTTTTGAGTTTAGAGGTTATCTGGTCTGCATCTGACATATAGTGCCCTCCCTCCCTTCCTTGCTTTCACTTTCTGTGGTTTCAGTTACTTGCAGCCCAAAAATATCAAATGGGAAATTCCAGAAAGAAGTTTTAAGTTTTTTGTTAAATTATTATTTTGCAAGGAGAGGCACACTAGGGTCTCTTACCACTGTGCCACTTTGTGCATCTGACTTTACATGGGAACTGGGGGATTGAATTTGGGCCATCAGGCTTTGCAAGCATGCCTTTAACCACTGAGTCATTTCTCCAGTCCCAAGTCTTAAGGAGGATACCAGAACTGGTTTTTTGTTTGTTTGGGGGGGGGGGTTTCAAGGTAGGGTCTCCCTGTAGCCCAGGCTGACCTGGAATTCACTCTGTAGTCTCAGGGTGGCCTTGAACTCATGGTGATCCTCCTACCTCTGCCTCCAGAGTGCTGGGATTAAAGGCGTACACCACCACACCCGGCTTCAGAACTGGTCTATATGTGGGGGTGGGGAGAGAGAGAGAGGTACAAGAAAGATAGAGAGCATGTGGCCTGCGAGGGCCTCCAGCCACTGCAAACAAACTCCAGATGCATGCACCACCTTGTGCATCATCTTGGCTTTATTTGGGTACTGGGAAATTGAACCTGGATCGTTAGGCTTTACAGGCAAGTGCCTTAACTGCTGAGCCATCTCTCCAGCCCCAAGTCTTAAGATTTAAATTGAGGGCATTCTGAATAGCTCCAACCCACAGTGTGAACTTGCCTTTCGTTTTTTGGTGTTTTTGGGGGGTGGGGTTATTGTTATTTTTTCGAGGTAGGGTCTCACTCTAGCCCTGGCTGACCTGTAACAACTCACTGTGTAACTCCAGGCTGGCCTCAAATTCACAGTAATTCTCCTACCTCTGCTGGGATTTAAAGGCGTGTGCCACCACACCCAGCAAAAAAAGTAACGTTTCACTTCAGAAACAAGGGACCGTGATTAATGTTGGCAGTTCAGATATGCCCAAGACAAGCTGCAGAGTTGTTTTAGATGAAGAGATGAGACTGTAGACTGAATATATGCTTACAGGAAGAAAGTGTGTGGGCCGAGGCTGCGGGCCCGAATTCGCTTGGTGGTCTCTCTGAGCATGTCCTGCTGATCCGGGCCTTCTGCCTGGGTGCTTGCTTCCCTGGCAGGCCTCCAGGATGGCCCGCCTCCTTGCATTTTGGTACAACTTCAAGAACACAATGTATGAATGTTCACATTCAGGTCTTCACGTTAGTAAATCTAGGGGGTTCTGCTTCCTGTTTCCTGTCCACACCCACAGGCCTCAGCAGCCCCAGCCCCACCTTGTTTCCTTTCCCACCTGAAAACCTGGAGGAATTAAACATGGGTTCCTCCCCACTGGGAGCTTGGGACCCTCTGCATCCCTTTGAATTTTTTCCCCCTGCTTTCTGCATCCCACTCTGAAAGTGTTTGACATCTGTTTTGGATTTTCCAGGCAGGGTCTCTCTCTAGCCCAGGCTGACCTGGAATTCACTCTGTAGTCTCAGGCTGGCCTCGAACTCAAGGAGGCCTCCCGAGTGCTGGGATTGCCCAGCTTCAGTGGGATTTTCTCAGGTGTGCCTGCAGGACACCGGGCTGTCTGTGACCCTCCCTCCTGCTGGGTGCTTTCGTGAGCGTAGGAAGCCGGAGGCTTCTATGGGCTGGAAGGGCAGCTCAAGCCGACGCTGTTGCTCCCCAAGAGTAGCTAACCAGGGTCATGTGCAGCGTGAGAGGCGAGTTCATCTTTTGAAGTAGCTTCTCCGGAATATAACCGCCATTGCGGTGATCTCGAGAGCACAGGCATTTTTGAAGATAAGCTTTAAAAGTTTGCCTCCAAACATGTTCCTTCTCTGTCCCTATATTTTGTACAGATGTAGAGGTAGATAATTCACACAGCTCTCGACAGCAAAAATCTACACCCTCCCTTGGCTCCAACCACATTGTCTGCCTGTGCCTGTGTCCTTCTGAGTCACAGGGGTAGGTGACTGTCCCTTGCCTTGAGATTTTAGGTATCATACTTGGATTTCCTATATGGAAATTAAAGATTCAGCTTCCCCATCTTCCCAGTAAAATTACATCATCTTTCCTTCTCTGTGTGTGTGTCAGCATTTTCTGAATGTTACCACGTCAGCCATTTCCTTCCTTGTGCTTTGGCTCGCTTTCCCCTTCTTAGAGTTCGTAATTCCTCTTTTCTGTTAGATTGGCTCTCCCTCACACCCTGCCCCCTCTGCCTGGTAGGTGTGAATCTTACAGCAAATCCTTTCTATGGCGCCTGCTGCCTCCTGCTGCCTCCTCCAGCCAGGACTTGGCTCTGAGACCCTGCACCCATGGGATGTCTTCTCCATCCCAGGAATCCCAGGGAGAGAGGGTGTCTTTCCTGACTTGGCTTCCTCTTTCTGGATCTGCTCCTTTGTTTTGTTGGGAAACACCCTTCATCTTCCTGGGAGAGGATTTGTTTGTTTATTTATTTAGTTATTTATTAATTTTTAAATCTAAGGCCGGGAGATGGCTCAGCAGCTAAAGGCACTTGCTTTGTAAAGCCTGATGGCCCAGGTTCTATTCCCCAGACCCACATAAAACCAGATGCACAAAGTGGCACAACAGCAAGAGGCCCTGTTATACCCACCCCTCTCTGCAAGTAAATAAGTAAATTTTATATATATATATATATATATGTATGTATGTATGTATGTATGTATGTATGTATGTATTTTTTAAATTTATTTAATGGATGATCTAGCCAGGTATGGTGGCCCACATCTTTAATCCCAGCACCCAGGGGGCAGAGGTTGGAAGATTCAAGGTCAGCCTGGGCTAGAGTGAGACCCTACCTTGAACAAAAAACAAATAGACCAAAAAAAAAAAAAGTCAGGCACCAACTCCTGATGCTGCCTGCCTCACACACAGCACTGTCTCCTTCTTGTAGTGCCTTGGAGGGTCTCTCGCTCCCCTGGGCTGAACAGGTGGGGACCCTTGCACCCTGAAGACTGGTTCCTAGCTCGTACCTGTTGAGGCCTCTCCTGTCAGGTTCCTGTGGCACAGGCAGGCTTTCCGAGTAGCCCTCCTCTTCTTGTTTTGTAACACTTTTTCTTTCTTGCTCCGTGTTCTCCTTTTGGCTACCAGGCCATTGAAACATTGGTCCCCAAAGAATTGAAATTTCCTTCAGAATCCATGCTGGCAAAGGGAAAGACTGAACCCCGGTGCCAGCCAGAGGAGGAACTTGTCTTCAGGAGGAGATTCCACCCAGTCGGTGCTGACAACTGGTCAGACCATCTTGCAGGAGAAACTGGAGCCCAGACCATGGTGGGCGGGACCACACCTTGACCAGGACGGCTTAGCTCCACCTAAACCTGAGCCTCCTGTCCGTGACCTGAAGATGAACTTGGGGGGGAGTCACTGGACATCATTGTTCATTCCTTCCCACGTTGGGCAAATCTCCTTTCTCTCCTCTTTACCATTACCCATCTCTTTGAGGTAGGGTCTCACTCTAGCCCAGGCTGACTTGGAATTCACTATGTAGTCTCTGGGTGATCTCAAACTCACAGTACTCCTCCTACCTCTACTTCCCAAGTGCTGGAATTAAAAGCCATTAGGTATCTCTTTTAAAAAATATTTTTTTAAGCCGGGCCTGGTGGCGCACGCCTTTAATCCCAGCACTCTGGGAGGCAGAGGTAGGAGGATCGCCGTGAGTTCAAGGCCACCCTGAGACTACATAGTGTATTCCAGGTCAGTCTGGACTAGAGCGAGACCCTACCTCAAAAAAAAAAAACAAAAATTATTTGCAAGAAAAGAGAGATAGAGATAGGAGAGAAACAGACAGAAAGAAGGGGTATGCCCGGGCCTCCAGCCTCTGCAAACAAACTCCAGATGCATGTGCCACTTTGTGCATCTGGCTTTACCTGGGTACTGGGGAATCAAACCCAGGTTGTTAGGCTTTGCAGGCAAGCACCTTAACCACTGCACCATCTATCCAGCCCCTCATCTCTTAATTAACTTGTCAGGACAAGTAGCTAAGCCTGGCTTGTTGGGGTCCAGTGCCAGACTGTGACCCTAAAAACCCTGGTAACACAGTCTTTCTTTCCACTCTATATTGGGTATTTTTTCTTTGTGCTTTTAAGAGTATCTTCATTTTCTCTAAATATTATTATCTTTGTATGTGTGTATCATGTGTGTTGTGTGTGTGTGGCATGGTGCCCACGTGGAGGTCAGAGGACAACTTCTGGTGTCGGTCCTTACCATCCACCTTGTCTCAAATCAGGGTCTGCTGCTCACCACTGCAAATGCCAGGCTAGCTGCCCACAAACTCACCATAGGAGGGCCGGGATTACAGATGCTCATCAGTTTTACATGAATCCTGGGTCCTCACTAGTATAGCAAGCACTTTACTCACTGAGCCTCCCCCCAGTCCTCCAGCCACTGCAAATGAACTTCAGAGACTTTGTGCATCTGGCTTTACGTGGGTACTGGGGAATTGAACTCTGGTCATCAGGCTTTGCAGACAAAAAAAAAAAAGAAAAAAATCATTTTTGCAGGTGGTTCCTGGGACCCCTGCGTGATCCTGGAGGCTAGGCACTCTGCTGTGGAGCTTGGGACCCCCCTGTCCCCCCCACCCCCCACTGGGAACATTCCACCCAGCTTCATTTTTACAGCCCTGAGTACTTGGGAGCTCAGCCAGCCTCCCCTGGGTGAAAGCAGCATCCCAAGCACGCCCGCCCTCCCTCCCTCCCCACCGCAGCTGGCTCGGCTCACAGGAAGGACAGTTGAAAGATTCATTGAAAACGGCTGCTTGGAGGACTGGAGAAGCTGAGTGAGCTGAGGCACGTTGTCTGCTCCCAGGTGCTGCTGGGAAACCTCGCCTTCATGGCAGTAGTGACCGCAGCCTTGTCCGCGTCCTGGGTGTAGAACACCAGTGGACTCCAGCAGGCGCTCTACTGCTAGCCCTCTATCGTTTAAGCGCTCAGGCTGGCCTTGAACTCGTGCAGCCCAGGCAGCCTGAAACTGCGATCCTTCCTGAGTCTTGCATCACCAGGCCTCACTCTTGCCTCCTCTGTTTCCTGAGCGCCGTGTTGTACCTCTGTTTATACCATCCTGCAGGGCATGGTGACCTCGTCTTTAGGTTTTGCCCTCTGAAACAAAAACAAGTGTTTTGTGGCATCACTTACACAATAACCTGCTGGGAACTGGGAGCACACCCCTGCTGCCCTCGCTCCCTCATCACCCTGTGCCCTCAGAGCTGCTGGGGACACACCCTTGGAGACATCACTAGCAGTTCATAAGGTTTTCAACTTTCTGAGATGAGCCCTTGCCTCGTGGCCCCCACAGGGCATGATTCTGTCTCCTGTCATTCAGGTCGAGTCTGAGGGGCATTGATGAGTCTGGCGCAGGGGTCCTGGTGTGCCATGTGGGGCACACAGCCAAGACAGCCCCACTGAGCCGCCTGTTGCCCACGTTGGATCGCCCTGCACAGGCCCTTGCGCCAAGTCTGATAGAACGTTATTCCCAGGTAGACGGGTTTGAAACCTGATTTGTGAGTGTGTGAATGTTGGCACTAGTAAAAACCCTCTCAACCTTCCCACCTATGTTCATGTGTATGTGTGTGTGCGCGCGCACGCATATGTGTGCATGTGCCACAGCGTGTGTGGAGGTCAGAGGACAACCTTGTACATTGGTCATCACCTTCCTCTTTATTTGAAGCAAGGGCTCTCATGTTCACTGTTGTGTTCACCAGGCTAACTGGCCTGCAAGCTTCTGGAAGGTTCTCCTTCTTCTACCTTCCATCACTGTAGGAGAGCTGGAATCACAGACAGGTTACTACACCTGGTTTATGTGTTCTAAGGCCCCAAACCCAGGTCTTCGGCTTGCACAGCAAGCACGTTATGCACTGAGCTATCTCCCAGCCACTCAGGTTTATATTTTAAGCTCAGAATTCAATTTAGGCAGGCATGGTGGTATACGCCTATAATCCCAGCACTTGGTATAGGCTGAAGCAGGAGGGTTACTATGTAGAGTTTAAGATCAGTTTAGATTACACAGTAAGACCCTGAAGAAAGACGAGGGAGAAGAGGGAGACAGACCTGCAACCACTGGGTTCCGTCCTAGGGCCTGAGGGTCACAGTGAGTGCAGGAAGGTGCATGGGCAGGTGACTTCTGAGGTGCTTGGGGGATTCAGGAGACATCCCTGCAGAGGAGTCAGTTCCCAAATGAGGAGGGGTAGGGAGCATCTGCAGGAGGAACGGTGGAGTACTGTGACCTTCCAGGTGGTTTCACAGGCCTGGAAGAGGAGGCAGTGGAAGATCACCCCAAGGCTGGGCCTTCTGCCACCTTGGGCTTTGCTGGGGGTGACACCACAGGTTCCCCAGAGTAGTGAGGTTCTGGTCTGGGACCCACAGTGGACAGGACACCTGCTTTTGATCGCAGTCCTCACAGCCGCTACAGTGTCTTGAAGGTTTTGAATAGAAATCATTTCTCATTCAAAACTTTGGTTGGGTAATCAAGGGCCTCTCAGTCAACCAGACCTCACCACCATCCAGCCAGCCATTCAGGGTCCATACAGGGCTGGCTGGGGGGGGGGGTCCCCTCCACAGTCCACACCTGTGCTGGAAGTTCCCAAAGACAGATCACAGTGGAGCCATGGCTTGGTACAGAGAGCTCTCTGTAAGCTCTCTAGTCTTTGCCCACAGGTCCCTGGCCCTCCACGTCGCTTCCTGTCTTGGAAATTGTGTTATCACCCAAGTGTGTTCTTGGGGTGCCATCTTGTGGACAGCTTTCTCCAGTCAGCAGTGCAGCGCCTGCAGATGCAGACTCCTCCAAGGATCCTACCTGAGCTGAGTTGCCAGTCCTCAGGTCCTGCTCCTGGGAGGATGAGGACTGGCAGATGGGAGCTACCTGGCTGGAGCAAAAGGGGCTGTGACACCCCTCATCACCTAGGGACTCAGCTTCCTGGGCCTCTAGGTCCTCTGGTCATTCTTCTCCTCCACAGGTCACGCAGTGCAATGACAATGTCTCAGTGGGAGAGAAGTGAGCTCTCCCCTACAGTGGCCCTGAGGCCATGTCCTACAATGAGTCCTCCTTCCTATGGCCTCCAACTGATGATATGTGTCCTTCCTCTCTCCAGTGTCCCCAACTCCTGCCCGGCCAGTCCACGTGGAGCTGGGTCTTCGGGTTATCGATTCGTCCAGAACGTGACCTCGGACCTGCAGCTGGCCGCGGAGTTTGCAGCGAAGGCCGCCTCTGAACAGCAGGCAGACACGTCTGGCGGGGACAGCCCCAAGGTCTGAGCTTCCTATGCATACACATGGTGACAAGACCCTTCACAGGCCCAGCCTGTGGCTGTCTGCACCCTGATCTACCTTGCCTCCCTTCCCTGTCCCAGTGATGCACTCAGCCACTTGCAGTGTGACTTGGGATCATTTTATGGACCCTGCTGAGACCATGTGAGAGTTTTGATGACCCCAGCCCTCTTGCTTTTCTTGAGACAGTCTCACTAAGTTGCCCTGGCTGGCCTTAAACTTGAAATTCCCCTGCTTGGTTTGCTTCCGGAAGAGCTTTTTATTTATTTTTGATTTTTTGTTTTTAGAGGTAGGGTCTTACTCTAGCTCAGGCTGACCTGGAACTCACGATGTAGTCTCAGACGGGCCTCGAACTCTCAGGGATCCTCCTACCTCTGCCTCCTGAGTGCTGGGATTAAAGGTGTGTGCCACCGAACCCAGCCTGAAGAGCTTTTGATTATGGACCACCAGCCACATTTTTCTTACAATTTTGTATCTTTGTTCATCTCATCTGATAACTGACTTCATATTTTGAGGAAGAAGTTTCAGAATTATGGTAAAAGAAAAAAATGGATTTTTCCCTTCCTGTGAGGCACAAGGGGTGTGTTGTTTGAGAGTTTCATACATGTAGCACAGGCTGGCCTAAAACATGCTAAGTAACTGAAGCTGGCCTTGAACTCTGGATCCTCCTCCTCCACCTCCCAAGTCCTGGATTACAAGCCTACACCACCAAACCTGCGCACAGCGGGTATTCTAAGTTGCTCTTTGTGTTCGTTTTATGCTTTGCTTTTTAGAAAACTGTATTTATTTATTTGCAAGCCAGTTGGGGGAGAATGGTCGTGCTAGGGCCTCTTGCCACTGCAAACGAACTCCAGATGCAACCAGTTTTACTTGGGTACTGGGGAATCAAACCCAGGTCTTTAGGCCCTGCAGGCAAGCTCTTTAACCACTGAGCAAGCTCTCCAGTCACATGCTTTGCTCTTTGAGCTAAGATCTCACACGGTAGCCCAGGTGGCTGCAATCCTACTGCCTCGGCCTCTTGAGTGCTGGGCGCTAGGGAGATGTGTCCTGCCGCTACACCCTGGCTGCTCTGACTCTACTGTGAGCAGATGGATGGACCAGTCAGGGTCGTGGCGTGGATTTAACTCAGACATGGGCACTTGTGTTGGGCAGGTGGCATGGGTCCTGGACTTCAACCCCAGTCCTCCTGTTGACCCTGTGCTATTTCTCCAGGACGAGTCAAAGCCACCGTACTCCTACGCGCAGCTGATAGTGCAAGCCATCTCCTCGGCCCAGGACAGGCAGCTAACTCTAAGTGGCATCTACGCCCACATCACCAAGCATTACCCCTACTACAGGACTGCAGACAAGGGCTGGCAGGTGAGGCTCCAGCGGCCAGAGCAAGAAGCGTTTCACACGAAACAAACAGGAAAGAGATGTGGGTGTTTCCTTTACAGTGTCAGATCCATAGTGCCATGGAGTCTAAAATGATGTGTCGTTTGATTGTTTCTTTTGTGGCAGGCTTTCACTCTAGCCCATGCTGGCCTTGAACTCGTGACCATCTTCCTACCTCAGCCTCCCTAGTGCTGGGATTAAAGGCATGTGCCACCATACCCAGCTCAAAAATGGTCTATTTATTTCCATTTGTTCTAAGACAGGTCTCCCACCATAGCCCAGGCTGGCCTCAAGCACAAGGAAGTTGTCTTAGATTATAGGCATGAGGATCACGCTGTTTTTCACATCTTCATGCTTGTTAAAGGTGCTGTGATCCCACATGACTTTGGAAATATGCTGTTCACATCATTTAAATGCAACAGTCGCGGTCAAGAGCTGTGTGCAAGTGTAAGGCCTGGCAGTGGCTCCATTTTATTCTGTTTTCCATTGGCTAGCTCATTCAGAAGGGTTATTTTGGGGGGTTTTGTTTTATACTGCTGGTGCCAGGGACTGAGCCCCAGACCTTCGAGTATGCTACATAAGCACTCTGCCACTGAGCTATAGCCTCAGTCAGATCAGGGTCTCAATTGTAGCCCAGGCTGGCCTTGAACTCACAGTCTTCCTACTTTGGCCTCCCAAATGCTGAGATTACAGGCATGCACCATTACACCCGGCTTTCAGGATTTGTGTGTGCGCGCGTGTGGTACATGCACTATGTGTGCAGATTCATACACATGCAGAGGCCAGAGAACTTCTTGCATCTTCCTACATCGCTCATCCATGTTTTTCTTTGAGCCAGAGTCTCTCACTGATTCTACAGCTATCGACTTTTGGGAGCCCCATCTGTTCTCCCCAGCTCCCCACAGGATTGGAGTTACAGACATGCAGGGCCACACCCAGATGGGGAACTGAACTCAGGCCTTCATGCTTGAGTGACACGCTCTTACCTGTTGAGCCATCTCTTCATCACCAAAGGAGTTTTTTCTGTGCTCCCAACACACTCCTGTGTACTCTCCTTGCTGCTAGGCTTCTAGAAGGAGCAGGGGTGGGTCTTACTCAGCAGCATTTTCAGAGAAGTCCATGGGGCCCATCAATGCCTCCATCTCTGCTGTGGTGTTCAGTTTGTGGGCCTGCCTCTGCCTCTGATGGGCCATGACCCACATGTGTTTCTGTCTGTCTGTCTCCTGCAGAACTCTATCCGACACAACCTCTCTCTGAACCGTTACTTCATCAAAGTCCCCCGATCCCAGGAGGAGCCTGGGAAGGGCTCTTTCTGGAGAATAGACCCCGCCTCCGAAGCCAAGCTTGTGGAACAGGCCTTCCGAAAACGGAGGCAGAGGGGCGTCTCCTGCTTCCGCACCCCCTTCGGGCCTCTGTCCTCACGGTAAGCCCCTCACTGCGCTACGAGGCGCCAGCTTCCCCATGGGATTGTTCTTGGCACCTGTTTCCAGGGAGAGTTTCTGGCCCTTCAATTTTCTCTGGTTTTGGTTTTGAGACAAGGTCTCACTTTGTAGCCCTGGCCAACTGTAAACTCCTGGCCATTCTCCTGCCTCAGTCTCCTGAGTGCAGGGTTTGCAGGTATGAGCCACCCCCCCCCCAGCTCTCAGACCACTGAGCTGCCAGCTGCTCCTCTGGTGCCTTCCACATGGGCACCACCTCCAAGACAGAGATAAACGGGTCAGGTGCCAGCATGCTGAGCTCTCCTCTCATGATGCCAGCGCCTTGGAGGGCAGGCGGGGAGTGTTGCTAGTGATCATCTGCCAGTGGGTGGGGTTAGGATGGTGTCTCCAGTAGCCACAGTTCTGCCCAGTCCAGGTCAGATGAGGGGCTCTCAGAAGTCCCTCCACCCGCAGGAAACTCAGCCCTGATGCTTGTCATTACTGAGTCCCTGTCACACTGAGCCTGGGAGGGGCTGCCAGGGATTGTAGATACTTGGATTTTCCTTGGGACCCAGTCACGGGGGCCACCCAATAGAAGTTTGTATTTTTGCTTTTGCTTCCCTCTCCTCCCCCCCCCCAGGTTGAACTAAGGCTTTCATGCTTACTAGGCAGACTGTACCACTGAATAAATCCCTAACCTCTCACCTGCAGATTCAGGTGCTCTACCACTGAGCCACTCCCCAGCCCCTCACTGGGGATTCTAGGCAGGAGCTCTACCGCTGAGCCACACCCCAGCCCCTCACTGGGGATTCTAGGCAGGAGCTCTGCCACTGAGCCTCACCCCAG
>PVHP010034112.1:0-19424 GCA_004024765.1 Zapus hudsonius
TTTTTAAATATTTCATTTATTCATTTGACAGAGAGAACGAAAGAGAGGGAGAGAGAGAGGCACAGAGAGAGTGAATAAGGGTGCACCAGGGCCTCCTGCCATTGCAAACAAACTCCAGATTCATGGGTCACTTTGTGCATCTGACTTTACATGAAGCCTGGGTATTTGAACTCAAGACAGCAGGCTTTGCAAGCAGCTGTCTTTAACCACAAAGACATCTCTCCAGCCCCAACATGCTTTCTTTTGCAGTGCTAGAGATACTGAGCCTAGGGCTGTGTATATGTTAAGCAACCATCTACCACTGAGCTGTATGCCTGGCCCTAGATAACACGAGAGAGCTAGAGATGTAGCTCAGTGGTACAGTACATACTTGGTATGTGAAAGGCCTGGTTCAATCCCCAGCATCATGAAGAAAATAAAAGAAGCCACCCTGAAATTACATTTCACATTCTTTTCCTTTATGTGACATTGGAGCCAAACAATGGGAAAGGAGATCCACAAATCTCATTTCGTTCAACTGAGTCATTTGCTCCACATGGGTTTAATTACCTCCGTGTGTTTCCTCATCAATGTCTCTCTGCATCTCATGTCCACCCACAATGTGATGAGTGAGTGAAGTGCTCATGAACATGGAAACCATGACAAGCAGCAAGGAAGGCCCAAGTTCAAAGAAGTAGGCCAGAAAGCCAATTCCAAGGCTGAGCATGGTGGTGCATGCCTGTGATCCCAGGTACCTGGAGGCTGGGGTTAGGGTCAAAGCCTGGGCCCTGGCAGCACTAACAAGCTAGACTAGGCCACCTGTTCATAATAGGCTGATTAAAGAGATGTGATAATAAAAGGCAGAGAAGGGAGATTTCCTCAATGTGGCCACATTGGAGAGAGGAACAAATAAAGGATTCAAGTGACCCATCTCCCAAATCCATCATTATGGTCATGACATGAGGCTGAGGTTTAAATAGAAGGGAAGAAGTGGGGGCTGGAGAAATGGCTCAGTAGTTAAAAGCACTTGCTTGCAAAGCCTGATGGCCCACTACCCACATAAAGACAGTTGCACAAAATGGTATATGCATCTGGAGTTTATTTGCAGTGGCTAGAGGCCCTGGCACACCTATTCCCCTCCCCCTCCACACCTTGAGGGTGTGCCTGTATAACTGCACATAAATAAATAACTTTTTAAAAAAGAAGGCAAGAAGTATGCATAACTAAACCATCCTGGTCAAGGTGGGATCCTATCCATTACTGAAACCGGCATTGCCTTAGCTCCTCTCTCTCCTGAAAGGAGGTCTGATAAATTGTCAGGTCTGTGTGAAGCCTTTTTGCAAGAGACAAGCTCCCTCTCTGGCTGACCGGGCCTCAGGGTTTGTTGTGTCCTAGCAAGAGTCTCGTGAGGAAATTCTAATTCCTGGGGATTCATTGTCTCAAAAGTCTGACAGTCCTGCCAGAATGGTTAAGATGGCTACTGGTTATGAAACACAATGTCATCCTCAGTCACATTGTGAGTTTGAAGCTAGTCTGGCTGCATATGAACCTGTCTTGGAAAAAAAAATCAAGGGCAGAAAGAAAAGGAAGGAAGGGAGGAAAGGTCAGAGCAGGGAGAGAGGGAAGGGCGAACCAAATCCAGTCCTGTTAAGGTGTCTACCTGTGCTTGCAGTCCCTCAGCTGCTGAGCCTGGCCTTCCCTAGGCAGGAGAACAGCATGCTTTGCTCTGAGCAGCTGACAGCCTGGCCTCCCACCTGCCTGCTTACCTATGTTGGAATGCACACATCTGTCCTGACCCCTCAGCAGCACAGGCTTTGAGCCAATCCTGTTCCACTGAGAAGGCTTCTGGCCAAGAAATTCTAACAAGAGTCCCAATGACCCATCAAAACAGTATTGACACTCGTTTCAGCAGAGCCATCACCACTGGGACCTCATCCAGGACAGGAAAGCAAACAGCAGGCAGGCCCCAAATCAGCCCATGCAGAAGGGGGAATGCATATGCCCAACTCCATGTGTCATCAAGACTAGAACAGGAAGTGCTGGGTACATACTGAACACTCAATGCTCATGTTAGCTGTCCCCACTGGGAAGCTGTGTCTCTCTCAGGCCTCCACTCCTTTAAGTTCCTCGTGGTCAGAAACCAGGTATTCTGTGTCTTTAAGCACACAGTAGGTGCCAAATCACTACTTGATAAATAGCTACAAGAATAATCTCAATCCAATTGTGAGTTTGAGGTGGAAGAATCAGCACAGAACTTTCCTTCCCACAGGGCTGCTGCATGGCAGGAGATCTCCTTGGGATTTCCTCCCAAGGAGCTGAGTGTCAGCAGAACAGGAACGTCAAGGCCCTGTCAGATCATGGAGCAGAGTTACACACAGTGTTTTGCATTACAAGAGGCCCACCCATGGATTTCAACTAAGCATTTACTGCCAATTCCTTATGGCCTCATTAATTGACAGTTTGCACCAGCACATCAAAGTCTGTTTTCTCTCCGCCACTAACTGCCTAAGTGCATGCCTCCTGTGTACACCACTAACTGCCTGAGTGCATGCCTCCTGTGTATATACCCTGAGAATGTCTAAGAGCTATGTCAAAAACAAAGAGACAATGCTGGGTTGAGCTCTTTTACTAAAAAGCATTAACAAGTGTCTCTGCCCAGTCTCCTCCCATTCCTATCAGATATACTGGCGCTTGGGGAGGGTCATTATGTTCAAGAAGTCTGAATTAAGTAGCTTCTCTCTGTCTGCTAAATAAGACTATGCTCTGAATCAAGTTCACTCACCCGAGGTCAGGAGCTCACTTATGTGGTGTTTGAATGTAAACTGTCCCATAGATTCTCATGGGTTTCAACACTTAATCTCCAGTTGGTGGCGCTGTGCAGGGCAACTTGTAGAACCTTTGGGAAGTGGAGCCTTGCTGGAGGAGCTGTGTCACTGGGAACAGGCCTTGAGGTTTTATAGTCCAGACCTCTCTCGACTTCCTCCTTACAGAGTTACCAGCTGCCTGCTCCTGCCATGCTTTCCCACCCATGATGGACTTCCCCTCAAAACTGTAAGCCAAAAATACCCTCTCTAACCTTAAGCTGCTGCTTCTTGTTGGGTATTTTGACCCAGTAATAACAAAGTAATCGATATGCATGAAATGGAAGTCAGTCACTTACAACAGAATGTACATCAATGTATTGCTTCCTTCTCAAAATGTCATACTGGGAGCCCAAAGTCAGCTCACCTCAAGTGTGTGTTCACCATTGAAGCTGGCATACATAGATCCTGCTAATGGAGGGTGCTCATACACCAGCACCCCGAGGGAGGTACAGAATAACCCACTGCCTGAGAACATTCTAGATACATATATATGATGGACCTTTGAGGTGGTTTTCATCATCTAGTATCCATGTCCCCTTTTTTTAATAAAGCACTCAATTTTAAGAATCTATCCTCTTCTTTGCCTATGGGATCCAGCCAGGAATCCTGGATGACCAGCCAGGCCAATCAGAGCTCCAGTCTCTCCAAGCACAGTGGATGGTGCAGGGAAGCCAGAGTTGGCGGATCAATCTCCCACTGACTAGTTTTCAGACCAGCGATGGGCAGTCACTCAAATGATCCAATTCCTGTCAGTTTGGGATGTATGCAGAAGCCACTAGGAAGAGTCTCTATTGTGAAGTTGTGAGGCTGTGAGCTTGGAGTTAACAACACCCAAGTGGAGGAGAGCCTGGCTGTGAAATGGGGCACAGAATAGACATAGAGAAACTGATCCCCAAAATATCACTGTAACCTCTGGATCAAGCCATGTCTGCCATGGGTCTCCAGCCTTCAACTTTGTACTTATCAAATCCTCTGTGGCTTAGGCTAGCTTATGAACTTTCTTTTTTAAAGATATTATTTATTATTTATTTGCAAGCAGAGAGAGATAGGGAGAAGAGAAACAGACAGAATGGGCATGCCAGGGCCTCCGGCCACTGCAAACAAACTCCAGATGCATGTGCCACTTTGTGCATCTGGCTTTACATGGGCACTGGGGAATTGAACTTAGGTCATTAGGCTCTGCAGGCAGATGCCTTAACCGCTGAGCCATCTCTTCAGCCCGTACCTTTTAAACTTTCTAACACAGTCAAGAGTCTAAAGTAGCCAGGCATAGTAGTGCATGCCTATAATCCCACCCAGCATTCAGAATGCTGAGGCAGGAGGACTGCAAGTTCAAAGCCAGAATGAGGGGCTGGAGAGATGGCTCAGAGGTTAAAGGTACTTGCTTGCAAAGCCTGATGGCCTGGATTCGAATCCACAGTCCCCACATAAAGCCAGATACACAAAGCAGAACATGTGTCTGGAGTTCATTTGCAGTGGCAGGAAGGAGCCCCTGGTGCTCTCCCCCCTCCCATATCCTTCACCCCTTTTTCTGCTTGCAAATAAGAATAAACTTTTTTTTAAGCCAGAATGAATTGCAGAGCAAGATCTTGGCTCAAAAATAAATATGTGCAAGCCGGGTGTGGTGGCGCACGCCTTTAATCCCAGCACTCGGGAGGCAGAGGTAGGAGAATCGCCATGAGTCCAAGGCCACCCTGAGACTACATAGTGAATTCCAGGTCAGCCTGGACTAGAGCGAGACCCTACCTCGAAAAACAAAATAAATAAATAAATAAATAAATAAATAAATAAATAAATAAATGCAGATTTGAAAAGGCAAAAGGTAGGAAGCCAGGAGAGCTGCCGTTCCATGGAACTAGAGCAGGTTGGCAAGACTTTCCACACCTGCCTCTCTCTGGCAGGTGACTGTAAGCTGCCTCCCCCTTCACTTGTCCAGTGATTGAGCAAATCACATAAAGAATCAAAGGAAATCTCCCTGAAAACCTATGAAAAAAAATCACTGGACACAAATAATAATAATAGCTATTATTATTATTAGCCTAATACCTAACTTATTTAATAACTTTCAAAATTCTGGCACCTATAACTATCCAGAACTAGAAAAAATAAACATTTTTAAAAATTTATGGCATTTTCAAGTTGGAGAGAGGACACAGTGGTTAAGGCGCTTGCTTGAAAAGCCTAAGGATTTGGGTTCGATTCCCCAACACCCACATCACATAAAGCCAGATGCACAATGTGACACATGCATCTGGAGGTCATTCTCAGTGGCTGGAGGCCCTGGTGCGCCCATTTTCTCTTTTTGCTGGAAAGTAAATAAATATTTTTAAAATCATGGCATTTTCAAATACATTTTATCTTTGATGATTCTTATCCTCCCTCCTACCTCCTTCCCCTCTACCTTCCATTTCATCATTCCTATGTATTTTATATTGTTTTCTTTTTTAAATTGAGAGCTTTACTGTATGAACATATTGCCTAACAGTCATCTTCCCATCTGGGTTATACGCATGCTCTCTCCCCCTGCCCCTGCTCCACTGAGGAGCAGTATTCCCTGTGGGGTCTTGAATGCACCAGTCAGTCTATTGGGGGGGAGGGAGTTCAATGCCTCACAGTACGCTTCCCACCCTGTAGCTCTTAGATTCTTTCCGCCCAGTCTTCCACAACGTTTCCTGAGCCTTGGAGGGCATATTATAAAAGCAACTCATTATTTTCACCCAAGCCAGTATTCCGTCTGTAGAAGGAGCGCCCTCTACAGGTCACAAGGTGTAAGCTGCTGGCATGTTCTGGGCTGGACATTGGCATGCATTCTGGATCAATTATTAGGCCCACCCAGGAAGTTTCCACCCCCTGAACATATCATCCCATCTTCACAAGAAAAGTGATGACTTAATTTTGAAATGACATTAGGTGCTATTCTGTAACTGTGAAGTTGTCATAATAGCAGCATTGCTATCCAGTTAGATGAAATTTGTGTGTTCTTAATGTTTTTATATTTAAGATCTAACAGACTAACATAAGCAAATAATATATGTTGTGGTCAGATTTCTAGTTGCTGCACAGAAAGAACCCAAGCAAAAGAGGCTTGTGAAGGAATGGATTTATTAGGCTTATGGACTCAGGGGAGACTCCATCCTGGCAGGGATAATGATGGCATGAGCAGAGGGGTGGACATCACTTCTGCCACAGCACTGGAAATAGCGGCAGGAAGGTGTTCCAAATACTGGCAAGGGGAAGCTGGTTTATAATCCCCATAAGCCCGCCCCCAACAACACAGCTCTATCGAGGTTGTAAAATCCAAACTGCCATCAGTTGAGGATCGATTATCCAGAACACATTCATTTGTTGTGGGGGACACCTGGATCAAAACATGACAATATAAAAGATTGAATCATTTTGCAAATTGCAAGTTTTCCAAGTCAGAATAGAGTGTATTTTCTGAGAAATAAAAACAGCAGTCAGGGTATAATGAAGGAGGAAGCATTAATATCATTGGGGGGGGTTGCATGCATATGTGTAGTACGTGTATCTGTGTTTGCATGTATGGGGGTGCAAGTGTGTGCAAGAGCATGAGGGGCCAGAGGCTGATGTCAGATGTCTTTCTTACTTGCTCTCCACCTTATTAAATCCAGAACTCACCTCTTCAGCCAGACTAGCTAGTCAGTCAGCCCCTAGGATCCACCTGTCTCTACCTCCTCAGCACTGGGATTAGAGGTGTGTGCCATCACACCTAGCTTTATTCACATGGATGCTAGGTATCCTAACTCAGGTCCTCATGCTTGCCTAGTAGGCACTATACCAATCTATTGTGTCAGTCCCTCAGTTTTGATTTTTATGTCACCATGGTCATTTTGTTCATAGTAATTCTAATGGTCTCTCTCTCTCTCTCTCTCTCTCTCTCTCTCTCTCTCTCTCTCTCTCTCTCTCTCTCTCTCTCCCCTGCATGTGCATGTGCAGTATATGTGGTGTGATGTACATACGTGTGCAGATGTGTGCACCCCATGATGAGCATGCAGAGACCAGAGGAGATCATTGGGTGTTCTCCTGTAGCCCTCATCTGAGCGTTTCCTTGAGACGGAATCTCTCGCCAAACCCAGAGCCGCCATGTTTGGTTTGGTCAGACCAGCTGACAAGAGAATCTCAGAGACTCTCTGGTCTCTGATCCCTTCAGGACTGGGGTTATGGGCATCTGTGGCCATGCCAAGTTGTTTATGTGGGTGCTGGGGGATTGAAGTCAGGCAGGACCAGGCCCTCATGCTTGTGTAAAGATGTTCTTACCTACTGAGCCATCTCCCCAGCCCCTGGGTTCTTTTGTGATGGAAAAACAGAACAAAACAAAAACTCCATTTTTGGAGTTCTACAGAATGCACCTGGAAGCAGCTTTGTTTTTTGCAGTCCATATCTTTAAAGAGTCCAGTCCTGAGGGAAGGGCTGTGAAGACAGATGGACAACTTAGCTTACTAGTACCCCATGTACTGGTCCACTCTAGGCCAGGACTTCATTTCCACAACTGAGTATTATATATTGTCAGTATGGTTGCAAGTCCTCAGAAGCAAGGTGCAGCTTAAGCCCAAAGATGGTCAACATTCAGGCAGAGTAGTGGTGGTGGGTGGGAGTCGCTGGACTCCAGGGGAAAGCTATCCAAGGAGAGCCTCTGTGATGAACTTCACCATTGCCAAGATTTTCTCCTCTGCTTCTCTACCTGTCTAGACCCAGCTGTGAGACATTCTGGCTCTTCTCTGCTTTCTGATTCTCTCTACCTCAAAAAACAAAAGCAAGGAAAAAGCTGCATGCCCACTCAGGCTTGTTTTCTGTTACGTTTGGATATGAAGTATCCCCATGAAAGGGCTCACACATTGAAGGCTTGGTCCTCGGCTGGTGGTGTTATTTTGGGGAGAATGGAGACTTTGGCAGGTGGGACATGGCTGGCAGAAGTAGTCACTGGGGATACTCCTTTGAAGGCACTTTGTGGTCCCTCATTCTGTCCAACTTGAGGAGAGGAGCCTCAACCACATGTTCCCATGGTCATGATGTCCTGCCTTACCACAGGCCCAGAGTCAACGGACCATGGACTATGGAGGGAAACCTCTGATACCATGAACCAAGATAAATCTCTCTTTTTGTTGTTCTCTACAGAAAGCACCATTTTTCTCCAATCTGGCTTTTCCATTAACAACAACACTTGCCCTCAGTTGATACCAAGTGCAACACATGAACTCACAAAGGGCTTTGAGGAAACAAGGATGTCCCCTCTAGACCTCTGACACTCACCAGTCTGGACAAGGCTCTGGACCCAGCATAGATTACACCCACGAACAGCACAGAAGCAGGAAGCCACTTCAAAACATCAGATCTGAAAAGAGGAGAAAAAAGAAACATAATACTTTTGCTACTTTGTATTTAAAAAGACAAAAAGGGAAGGAAGGGTTGGCACCTGTGGTGGTTTGAATGTGAATGTATGTCCTCCATAGACTCAGGTGCTTTATTAAGCCTGTAAAATGAATCTCCAGCTGCCTGGCTGGAGGCGGTGTCACTGGGGGTGGATCCTGGGTCCAGCCCTGAAGTGTGTTTGGGGGCGGGATCTGAATTCTAGCCCAAAGGGATGCAGAGAGGTCTGAACTCTGGTGGGGTCCCTGCTGCTTGTTGCTTTTTGGTGTTTTCTGGCTGGTGGTGGTTTCTCTCTCTTGACTTGAATTTATGAATGAGAGCCAGCTTCTTTCACCAAAGATAGAATTTCCCTTGGATCTGTAAGCTTGAAATAAATCTCTTCCTCCCAGAAAACTGTATGTGGTTGGATGTTCATCCCAGCAACGTAAAACTGTCTACTACAATGCCACGGAGGCACCAATTCCCTCCACACAGGTTGTCTAAAAGTCCTGGAGGGAGCCGATAGTGAGATGTGGTCTCTATCCACTGAGAGAACAGAAACAGACAAAACAACCCAACCTAAGCCCCATGGTTCTGACAACTACTCAGCTGATGTTCTTCAAGTGTGATGGTTTGTAAGAAGACCAGTAAAGAACAAAAGAAAAAAAATTTTAAATCTTTTAAAATTAAATCTTTTAAATTTTTTAAATTAAATTGAACAGATAGCTCTCAGATGGTAAAATGCTTGCTTTGTAAGCAAGGAGACCTGAGTTCAATCCTCAGAAACTGTAATATCTTGCCAAAAGGGCATGGAGGATATTGGGTTTTGCTGAGACCGGCAGGCTTCGGGACTGTCTCCTTCTGTTAAGGAAGTCGAGGCAGTCTGAGGACCCCGATAATCTCTAGCAAATCCTGGACACTCCAGCCCCCAGGCAGGCCACAGCTGTGCCCTGAAATAAGCAGGCAATTCAAGGCCTAAACTTAGTCCAGCTGCAATAACAAACCTAAACAATAAGGTTACATTTCCTCTGCTCTATATGTCTAGAGTCACATAGCCCCCTCAATTTATCTATGCAGATTAGGCATCCAAAAGGGCACTGGTCCCTACCAATCAACTCATGAGATGTCCACAGATCCTGCCCCTACCAATCTCCTTGCTGCCTATGCCCCTACCTCTGCCTCTTCCTCTATATAAACCACTTTTATCGATACAATAAACGAGAACCGCCCTCTGACGCGTTCTCCCAAGAGTCTTTATCTCTCATCGGCTCACAGCTATTCCAAGCCTCTGTTCTCCCAGCTCCGTGGACGAACAGGGAGTTGATGCACGCTGCAACTTCCCCACTAAGCCACAGACCCATAAGAAACCACATCTAAAAATAAAAAAGCTGGGGTGGACAACAAAGAGATCCCTGGGGCTAAAGTTCCAAGGCCAGCCAGTCTGGCCTACTTGGCCAGTTTCAGACCAGTGAGACCCTGTCTCACAAAAAGAAAGGTAGACAGTGCTTGAGAAGCTACACCTGTCTCCACAAACACAGACACTTGCACCTATGCACATTTACACACAAATACTAAACATCAAAGTAAATACATAAATCCTAGAACTTCACCAGGGTGGTCATATATACTAACTTCTTCAACCATTAACCTGGAATTCAGGGAATCTTCAAAGCTTCTGAAGGGCATAATTCCTTGATTCAATTGACCACAATAGGAACTAATTTTTCATTACAATCTAAAATCTTGTTCTTGTAAAAAAAAAAAAAAAAAAGCTAGGCATGGTGGTGCAGGCCTTTAATCCCAACACTTGGGAGGCTGAGGT
This sequence comes from Zapus hudsonius, assembly GCA_004024765.1. Classification (NCBI taxonomy): domain Eukaryota; kingdom Metazoa; phylum Chordata; class Mammalia; order Rodentia; family Dipodidae; genus Zapus; species Zapus hudsonius. The sequence goes on from PVHP010034112.1 coordinate 10,033, forward strand.
CAGAGTTCAACATGAGTTCAACACCAGCCAGGTCAGCCTGGGATAGAGATACTGCTTCAAAATAAATAAATAAAAGTAGGGCTGGAGAGATGGCTTAGTGGTTAAGGTGCTTGCCTACAAAGCCCAAGTACTCATAGAAAGCCAGATGCACAAAGTGTTGCATGTATCTAGAGTTCATTTAAAGTGGCTACACCCATTCATTTTCTCATTCTCTCTCTCTCTCACTCTCTCCTTGCAAATAAATAAATATTTTTTAAAAAATTAAAAACTTTTAAAAAAATCCCTTGGGGTTGGAAAAATGGCTCAGTGGTCAAAAGCACTTGCTTGTAAAGTCTGTGTCCTGGGTTGCCCAGCACCCACATAAAGCCAGATGCACAAAGTGGCACATACATTTACAGCTCCTTTGCAGTGGCAGGTGACCCTGACTCATGCTTGCTTTCTCAAACAAGAGAAAGAAAGAAAGAATGAAAAGAAGTCCCAACACTCAATACTGAGTATTGCAACTTGCTTTCCCATCTGCACTAAAGTTAGAAATGAATCAAATCCACTCCTCCAAATTCCCAGAGTTATCCTAACAATGACTGAAAACAAGTACAGATTATCTCCCATTCTGTAGGTTGTCTCTTGATTTGGTTGGCAGTTTCCTCAGCCATACAGTAGAGGTGGAGGGAGAATGGAAGGGAGAAAGGAAGGAAACAAAGGCAAGAAAAGAAGGCTAAGAGATTGCTCAGTGGTTAGGAGCACTTCCTGCACATGCATGAGGACCTGAGGGGGCCTGAAGCTCCTGATCACACATGCCCAATACCCCAGTCCTACAAATGGAAGCAAAGAGAACAGGGAATTGCCTTGAAAACCGGCAAGCTCCCGGATGAGTGAGAGACTCTGGCTCTGTTCCTTAAGACTTGGAAGAACGATGGAGTAGGAGGGCTGCAGCCACACAAGCACACCAGATGCCGCAGGGACATAGATGTGCATACACCCCTACACACACACACACACACACACACACACACACACACACCACATTACAAATGTATACAAGCAAGCAAACATGAAAAAAAGAGGGTAGGCCAGCCTCTGGTGTTCTACAGGTAAGGTGTATTAAATGGACTTTTGACTTATAATGGTGAGTCATTAGAACAAAGTCCCAAATGTCACCTGGAGCACCTGTTTTATTACCCCATTGTACAGGTCTGGAAGCAGATGCGCACAGACCTTAAGTTACCTTTCTGTAGAACAGCTGGCAGATGGTAAGGCCAGAAACTGAATTCAGGTCCCAGCCGGCTCTAAAGCCCTAGCTTTTAATAATAGGGAAAAGCACCTTGCCTACACAGGCCTCGTGATCACCTGGAAGATGCTGATATAAGTGGGGAAAATACAAACATAACAGGAGTTTGACAACTAGCAGCTACTTATCTGAGGAATATTTTCTGTTATCACGAGCCCTGCTCTGTAATGACAGATATCTGAAGCCCCCAACCAACAGGGAAAACTGCTGCCAGAACAGGTGTGGGCAGTGAGGTGTGAGGACAGAACAAAAAGGAAAATGAATTAAAAACCAGGATTCAGACTGGCCAATGGTGGCACACCCCTAGAACCCTGGCAGTGCACTCTAGAACCCTGGAGATGCACTCTAGAACCCAGGAGGTGCACTCCAGAACCCAGGCAGTACACTCTAGAACCCTGGAGGTGTGCTCTAGAAGCCTGGTGGTACACTCCTAGAACCCGGGAGGTGTGCTCTAGAACCCTGGCACTTAGCTAATGAATGGAAGCAGGAGCTTCAGGAATTTGAGGCCAGCCTGGGCTATATGAGACCCTGCTTCAAAAAAAAAACAGCTGGTTGTGGTGGTACACGCCTTTAATCCCAGCACTTGGAAGGCAGAGGTAGGAGGATCACCATGAGTTCGAGGTCACCCTGAGACTATATAGTGAATTCCAGGTTTAGCCTAGGCTAGAGCAAGACCCTACCTCAAAAAAATATTTTATGTGAGTTTGAGAGTTTGAGGCCAGCCTGAACTACAGAGTGAGTTTAAGGTCAGCCTGGGCTAGAGCAATAGAAATGAGTCCTGCCTTTGAAAAAAAAAAAGATTTTACATTCAAAATGTTTTGCTTTTTTGTTTTTGTCTTTTATATACAGCCTTGCTATCTATATCCAGATGGCCTCCTTTAAGTTATGATACCCCTGCCTCAACTTCCATCCAGAGTACTGGAATTACAGGCATGTGCTATTTCCCCAGATGCCATTCCACCTTTAAGACTGTATTTCAACCAAAACTCACAGCATGTGGTAAGTATTCCCTCTGGTCTTTTCTTAAACAAAGACCTAGTCTTAAAGACCAGAGGATTGGGGCTGGAGAGATGGCTCATCAGGTAAGGCAGTTGCCACCAGGTCCTAAGGACCCAGGTTCAATTCCCCAGTACCCAATAAGCCAGAGGCACTAACTGGCACATGTATCTGGAGTTTGTTTGCAGTGGCTGGAGCCCTGATGTGCTTCTCTCTCTCTCTCTCTCTCTCTCTCTCTCTCTCTCTCTCTCTCTCTCTCTCTCTCTCTCTCTCTCTCTCTCTCTCTCTCTCTCTCTCTCTCTCTCTCTCTCTCTCTGTGTGTGTGTGTGTCTGAGTCTCTGAATCTCTCTGCTTACAAATGAATACATAAAATATTGCAAAAGGAAAAGACCAGAAGGATTACCAGCCAAAGGAAATTAAATAGATTGTTTTATCTAAAGATGATTCCCTGGCTTGTATGACTTGATTAATTTACAAATTGTCTAACAGAATCAGATAAGTAATTTCAACACAGTACTCACTGTGGGAACTGTATATGTTTCGCTTATGAAACAAATTTAAAATATTACACTGATGTTACAGATGAGATTAAAGGAATATGCTGTGCCATAAGGACATCTGACCTCAACAGTAGGACAAGGAAGCTTTTCCCAGATAAGTGACTAGGAGATAAGGAGATGGCTTAGTGGTTAATGGCGCTTAGTTGTGAAGCCTGCCAGCCCAGGCTTGATTCCCCAGGACCCACATAAAACCAGATGCACAAAGTGATGCATGTGTCTAGAGTTCATTTACAGTGGCAAGACGCCTTGGCGCGCACGTGTGTGTGTGTGTGTGTGTGTGTGTGTGTGTGTGTGTGTGTGTGTGTGGTATGTGTGTTGTGTGTCTGTGTGTGTCTTTCTCAAGTAAATAAAAACATTTTTTAAAAATTAAGCTAGGCACAGAAGATGGAGGTGCAGCAGTCCAAGGGCACACAGCGTTCCAGGCAGAAGCATAGCATGTGAGAAGACCCTATGGCAAGAAGAAACAAGAGGAAGGCAGAGTAGCTTGAGTAGATGGAAGATCAAACCCAGGGATGAGCAGACAGTGATGTGATCTGCTTTGTATTTTGAAAAGGTTACCCCAGTTACTGTTGTATCATAAATTGGATTTAGGTTACGTGAAAACCAAACAGGTTGGGCTGGAGAGATGGCTCAGCGGTTAAGGCACTTGCCTCTAGTGCCTAAGGCCCTGGGTTCAATTCCCCAGGTCCCACATAAGCCAGACCCACAAGGTGGTAGCCCTGGTGCGCTCTCTCTCTCTCTCTCTCTCTCTCTCTCTCTCTCTCTCTCTCTGTATCCCTCTGCTTGAAAATGAATAAATAAAATATTTTTAGAAAACCAAACAGGTTTTACTTTCTTATTCTCAAGGAATGTTCCGGCACTTATCTGACTAATTTCAGTCAACATCTCTAAGGGATGGATAAAGTTTTCAAGTGGCCCAGGGTTGAACTTTCTAAAAGACAGGTCATCCAGTGTCATATCCGGCGCTAAGTGAAACATCTCTGTCACACCCTCCAAGGCTCAGGGACCATTGTGGAAGAGATAGCAGAAAGCATTGTAAGAGCCAAAGAATGAGGACAAGTGCTTTTGGAATGCTGCCTTCCAGACACAAAGTGGCCATTGAGGTCATGTATGACCTCATAGCAACTGTCATTACCTGCACAAGACCTGCCCAACATCCATCAGGCCAAAGACTAAACCTCTTGAAACAGAACTAGATAAATCCTTCTTTCCTCAAGCTGTTTCTGTCAGGTATTTTGTTATAATGACACAACATCTAACATACTCCTGGTCACCAAATGTGGCAAACAGGCCTGCAGCCTCTCCAGCCCTCCCACAACACTATACCCCAGACCCACCCACCCCCAATCCGCCTAGTGACGTGACCAACAAGGACGCAGCATCTGATGACACAGTAGAACCTGAGACCAACAAGTACAAAATAGGGAAAAGGAATCACCTTGTCTTTTGTTGTTTTAACATTTCATTGACAGCTTCCATAATTATAGACAATAAACCATGATAATTCCCTCCCCACCCCTGCTTTCTCCCTCTCAAGTCCACCCTCCCTTATATCCCCTCCCCCTCTCAACTAGTCTCTGTTTTGTTTCAGTGTCATCATCTTTTCCTCCTATTACGAAGGTCTTATGTAGGTATTATCAGGCACTGTGAAATCATGAATATCAAGGCCATTTTGTGTCTGGAAATTTGGGTTGTAAACAGTCCTACTGTGAGAATTTAGGGGAGACCCCACACAATGTTGCCATGCTCCTCCTTCACCCCTCCCCAGTCAGAGCTTTGCCTTGCCTCCTGCAGGATGAAAATGGGTATTCTTGTTTGATGTTTTCTTAAACATGTATGTACTTTTTTCTGGTGATTTTTTTCTCTCGATTCTATACCCCAATACCCTAACAGCAGTTAGAATCATTTCTTCAGAGGGGGGACTGTGACAGTTTCAGACAAGTTCACAGATTCCAGGCCTGACCCTCCCCCCCCCAGTGGGAGGTGTCTAGCTAGAGCTCAAACCTAAGAGCTAAAACTGATTGGTCAGGTATGGACCAACCAGCTGTCTCTCTGACTAAAACAAAGTCCAGCCTCTCTTCCCTCCACATGCCTCCTAGGAGGAGGACTTCTAAATCTCCAGGCCTTAGAAAGGTAAGGCCTTCCCTGACCCCAGCCAATGGCTGGGGTGAGGGAAAGAAAGCTCAAGACTTTTCCCACATGAACCTTTTTCCTCATGATGGGAGCCCTCTGTTATCTTTCCTTCTTCTGCTTGTTTAGCTGAACAGCATAGATTTTTGGCTAAAACCTCTCCTATGTGTTCTCTCCACACTGGTGGTTGGAGATCTCTGTAACTTCCCATTTTCTTTTGAATAAAGTCTCCCACTATACCTTATCCTCTGGTGGTCTATAATTTTAATTCTTTAACTTTATAGACAAGAATTCGGGTACTCGGGCTGGAGAGATGGCTCAGTGGTTAAGGCACTTGCCTCCAGTGCCTAAGGCCCTGGGTTCAATTCTCCAGGACCCACAGAAGCCAGACCCACAAGGTGGTGGCCCTGTTGCTCTCTCTCTCTCTCTCTCTCTCTCTCTCTCTCTCTCTCTCTGCTTAAAAAAAAAAAAGAATTCGGGTACTCTTAAATTCTGAGGTGCATTGGAATTTCCTGGGTACTATTTAAATTCTAATCCCCAGCTATGCCGTTACACTACCTTTCCTTTGGCTCTTACATGCTTTCTGCCACCTCTTCTGCAACAGACCCTGAGCTTTGAAGCTGTGACAGAGATGGCTCAGTGCTGAACACTCCACTGTCACTTCTCAGAACTCTGGTGCCTTTTGAGATATCCCGGTGGTCACCACCATCTGAAAAGAGAAGTTTCTCTAACCAAATGTGAGAGTAGCATTAATATATGTGTACACACATTTTTAAAAGTGCTTAAAAGGCAGTTTGGTGGGCATAATATATTCATCTAGCCAGACAACAGCAGGTGTTACTCCCCTAGGGCTCATGACCTCCCCAGCCATAAGTTTTTGACTAGGTCTTCATTACCAAGTATGTATTCCCTCTTTGGCTCTGGCCTCCAGACCATCAGAAGTAACCCAAGGTTGATGTTCACACTGATGAACTGAGCTGCCTGCCTTTCCATCCACACAGTGAGGTCATTCCTATGCAGGATCAGCTGACAGGACTGATGCCTTGTGGGACCCGAGAATCTGAAACTTGAGTTGTATGCCTTTGACTCACTTAAGGATGGAATAGTCCAGGCTCAGTGGTTGTCTAGCAAGGAGACTATTGTGACCAGCCATAGACTGAATATTGGGAATTTATGTGAAATTGGAGGACCAATCCCCAGAAGATACAGAAGCCAGCCCACCAGAGTTGTTTATTTATGATGGTCACACTGCGGATCTCTCTTGGAATCCCAGGAACCATGGTGATCTGTTCTGTATCAGAAAACAAGACAGCGGATCTCTCCTGGAATCTCAGGAACCATGGTGATCTTTTCTGTATCAGAAGACAAGACAGTAGATATCTCCTGGAATCCCAGGGAATTGTGGTGATCTGTTCTTATCAGAAGACAATGCCACACACAGGTGGCAGACGGCAGAGGACACTGACAACGCTGGAGCCCCTGAAGGAAGCTGATCCAGGACAAGAATCCTCTGAACCCTGAGATGGACTTAACACTGGTTTGGAGGCATGGGCTTTGTCCAGGTATCCCTCTGTAACAGGTACCAACAACACTGTCAGCCCCAACAATGGGTGTTATCTAAGTCTTATCTGGGGGGCTTAATTCAACAAAGCCACAGGCTTATTTTTGTTTAGGAATGTTCTAGTAGCCAGGTTTACAGCAGCTACAGAAAGGTATGTTATGTGATTAGCTTTCTTTGTAAGCTGTACCCCCAAGCTTTCACACCCTAAGTAAAGGCTAGCACAAGTAAGAAATAGAGGCAAGTGCAGCAGGTGCCTGAGCCACGACATGGAAACCCTCAAGATGTGGTTCATCAGGGGAGACTCAGTCACACAGGCTCCTCTTCAAGCCTTCCCGCTGCCTTCCAGGATGCACACTTCCCTACACAGACCAGCTAAGTCCAGACCACGTGCTCCTCTTTCTTTATGTGGATAATTTTGCACATCAGTATTTCTTGAACTGTTCTCATATGACTCCTCCCTTTTTATGAAGTGGGTTTTGTTGTGTGTTTTTTTTAAACTTGGGAACCATCAAGTTGTAAAGATGTGTTTACCTGACTGTTATATATGCGTGAACTGTCAAGAAGAGTGAATTGATAGGTTGTATTTGTTTTTTAAATTAAATTAACTCTGGATAAGAGGTTCTTTTTTTTTTCTTAATATTAGTCCTTCATCACTAGTTTGGTGCCATTTCCATTTGGGGTGACCTGTCTCACCATCAGGCCTGTTACTCTTCATAACTGTGTGTAGGTTTATAGTGGAATAAATTGTTTTTCTAAATTAAAAAAGATAAAAAAATTAAAACAAATATGGCAAACACCTCAGGGCTTGCTACTGTGTCCTCTGCCAGCCCTCCCCACTAAAGATACCTGCAGCGCCTATTCTCATGGGTTCTATATACATTCAAACCTCACCCAATCTGTGAGTCCTTCTTCCCCATCCTCAACCACAACCTTCTGTCACTCATTGGTGCACATGCACGCACAAACGCACACGCACACACATACACACACGCACACACTCCTTCACCCAGTTTTCTTCTCAATGACTTCCTGTCATTGGATATGTCATCGTTTTATCTGTTTGGTGATAGTCTCCCTCTATTGTAGCAAAATGAGTGTGAGCTCACTGCCCCCCCTCCCCTACATTCATTGTTACATTCTTCAGGCCACACATGGCTATGAGATAAAAAACTACCAGAGCTTTGAAGTTCAGTGAGACAAAAGTAATTGCTTTAACTGGGATAAGGAAATTAGGAGAGACAAGGCCGGAGAAAACCTGGGGAGAATATCTGAATTTCCTGAGACCTATTGTAAATGTGTGAACTACTAGATAATGGTAATTTGCATAATGTCACATACCCTACTCTGTACGGACTATAAAATATCTTTGTAACTGGGGTTCGTGGCCAATGCTTCATTTATGCATGGACCCCCGGGCCTGGGTATAAATTAAACTCCCCTCTCCTCTTGTTGCAAAGACTTTGTCTATTTATTACCAGATATTTCTACAGCACCTCCACTAGAATTACTAGCTCCACACGGGCAGGGATTTTCATCTGCTCACCACTGCATAGCTCCAGCACCTAGAACAATACTAGTACACAACACTCATAATTCCTGAATAAATCATCATGCATTTCTCAAGGAACGAAAAGAAACTTTTTTCACTTGTCATGGTACACATGCCTATAATTCCATCACTTTAGGAGGCTGAGACAGGAGGACGGTGAGCTCGAGGTCATGGTCTGGGCCACATCAGTTTCAAGCCATCCTGGCTTACAAAGTAGTACCCTGTCACAACAACAAAATACACCGATGTTCCCATTCTCTCCTCAGATAAATACAAAAGCAAAGAATCCAGTCATGACCATCAATGGCATTTCTTCAACTGCTATTCTCAGACCCTTCTGAGACTGCTTTGAACAGAACTGTGGGTGCTAATAACACAAAAAATAAATCAACCAATCAAAAGCCACATCCTATCTCTATCTCTTTGAAGCAACCCTGTAATGAGGAAGCCTAGCAACATCAGGGACCACAGTCAATAAACATTCATCAATGGTCATGTTGTAACCTGTAAGTGTAACAACAAAAAACTGCATTCAAAACTCACTCCATGTTTCTTCATAGATATGACATCAGAATCATGGGATGAAAGTAGTTGTTTTGTCCTCTGTAATACATTTTTTTCTAGTTAAAGAATAGTGACTATCGATATTAGAAAATTTTGAGAAGACAGATAATCAAGAAAAGCATTGCAGTTAAAATCCTACTCTGTACAGATAATCATTAATACCCTGTTACATGTCCCTCTAATACATACGTACATATATGAAGAGTTCAGTAACAGTGGGATCTGGTGGTCTGCTTAATCTCACAACTTCCCAGGACAAAAAGTCATGCTCAATTCCTTAATAACTGAATTAATGATGACTGAACTGGAATAATAGCAACAAACAATAACAACTGAATTAATACCCTATTGCTAGATATTTAAGTTAATCCTACAGTTTTACTAATTTAATGCTGTATGATTCTCCTTGGGTATATTCTTTTCGCATATTCATGTTTTCACAATATTAGGAGAAATTCCCTTGAGTAGAATTATTGTTTACAACTCACTTTCCAGGGAGTAATCCATCTTCCTTTACAGACCCAACACTATCTTATTCTAAGACGACCATGGGCCTGAACATTAGGCAGGATGAGGCTCCTTTACTCCACCTCCAGTTCATCAACCAGGACGATCTGGGTCGTTCACTGCCAAATGGAATCAAATCTATGGAAGTCTTGATGGGAACTCAGGTCCCTTTGGTGTGTGTGGCTCCTGGGAATTCTGGGGCCAGTGAGTATGTTCATGTGAATGAAGCACATATGC
>PVHP010034113.1:0-19240 GCA_004024765.1 Zapus hudsonius
AGAGAGAGAGAGAGAGAGAGAGAGAGAGAGAGAGAGAGAGAGAGAGAGAGAGAGAGAGAGAGAGAGAGAGAGAGAGAGACCAGGGCTACCACCTTATGGGTCTGGCTTATGTGGGTCCTGGGGAATTGAACCAGGGGCCTTAGGCACTGGAGGCAAGTGCCTTAACCTCTGAGCCATCTCTCCAGCCCAAGATTTGGGTTTCTTAAAGCACAGGCTGGCAGCAGGGCAGATGGACTGCAGGGGCAGGGAGACAAGCTCCCAGGTGGCAGGGGACCTGTGGCTGCTGAAGTCTCTGCTATTCTGGGTCTGGGCCACTAGGAGTTATCTTGCAGGGCGAATGCAACCCCTGTTGCGGACATAGCCTTCGAGGCACAGCAGTGTTTGGCTGGGTGTAAGGAGGCCAGCCAAGCATGGTAGCATGTGCTAACAAGCAGCTGGCTCTCAGGTGACCCTACCATGCTGTCAGGTGTCACCTGCCATTTCTCAGGCTGCTCAGTCCCTACAAGGCAGCAACAGGAGGGTGAAGAGGGGGATAGGACTTATCTTTGAGGCTGCTATGTGTTTTTGTTTTTTCAAGGTAGGGTCTCGCTCTAGCCCAGGCTGACCTGGAATTCACTCTGTAGTCTCAGGGTGACCTTGAACTCAGTGAGTACCTCTGCCTCCTGAGTGCTGGGATTAAAGGTGTAAAGGTGTGTGAAACTTCGCCTGGCTGAGGCTGCCTGGTTCACTTGCCACCCATCCTCAGAACCACCCCCCCCTTGAACTAGCCTTGTAACACTGAGAACAACAGGGATGTCACCACACTCTGGGAATAGGAGGCCCCAATGTAATTTTAGGGAAAAAAAGGAAAATAACTTTCTGACCAGACCACAGTTTGATTGGATTAAAAAAGTGTATTGGATTTCCAATACTAAATAAAAACATGAAACTGTTTTTAAAAAGCCATAGAGTTTTACAGCATCAACTACAGAAAAGGCCAAACAAGTGTGTACAGAGCCCAGTCCCATCAGCCCTCCAGGTACCCCAGCAGGCAGCAAGGCAACAGACACATTTGTTCCGCATCCTCCCGAAGGGAACTGCCAAGCAGCAGCTCAACTAGGACACAAGACACACATGGTTTAGTTCCAAAAATCACAGGAAAATGTAAGAAATGTATTAAATTTGTGAAAGGGTGCAATACAGAATAGCTTTGCTTCTTCTGAATTAAAAAAAAACTTTGAAGTTATTTTAAAAATAGGTCCCTCCCCCACCCATCCCAATTCTGTGGCAGTATCCAGGTACCAAGGCCCTGAGGTAACCCAAGCGTCAGGGTTCATAGGCAGGAATGCTCTGTGTATGGAGCATGCTCTTTGGGCAATGGTTAAGACAGTTCTGGGGAATATGGCCCTCCTGGTGACCAGAATGTTAAGACTGCTCCTCAGATCAGCCAAAGTGCTGTTGTCCCAGAACCCTGCCCGGCACCATCCTGTGACCAGCTAGCGAGGGCAGCACAAGTCAAGTCAGCATGTTTTTTCATTGTTTCCCACATCATACAAAAAGTTCATCTTGTAGAAAAGCAAATATGTAATAAGAGCTCAAGAGGGCGACATAATCCATGTTCAAAGGCAGGTGTGCTGCGGACCACTGGCGGTCTGAGGAGTCGTGTTGTCTATAACTCAAGCCCAAGCTACCTTCTACGCTTTTACACTTTTCTGGGGATGTGTTGGGGAAATAGAAGACACCTGAGGGTTAGTTTTCATTATACATGTGTGCGTAGTCTCCCCCCCCCATATTTCATCTTCCTACCTTTTTAAGAAAAAGATCAGAGCTCTGCACAAGCAAAGGCTGTGGTGTGTGGTGAGCCCTCAGGATACCTGGGATCTGCTGCTGCCTCATCCTAACTGAGTTGCTGGGATTGGGGAGGGGGAAGACTACCTCCCTCAACCCTCTCTGCTGTCTCCGTGCCCTACAACTCGAAGAACTGTGATCGGAAGGATGTGGGGAGTCTCATGGGCACTGCAGCCCATCTCGCTTCATTCTTCTTTGCTAATGCTTTTCTGCAATGCGGGACTGGGAACCAAGTTCTCCTTCCTAACTTCCAACCCCTCCCAAGGGGAGCAGGAAGTGGTCTCCATCCTGTGCTGACTTCCAGGAGCAGAGCCAGGCTCCGACCCTACCTGACATAACTCCTGCAATTAAAAACCTACCACTGGGTTTCAGCGTGGACATTTCAAGCAGGGCGTGACCAAGACATCAGGGCAGCTAAATCCTCAGGCCCACCTATTGCACAGAAGAAATTTAAACCAGATTCAAATGAAACTCCAGTTGCAATGTAGTGACAGTAAGATGGACATGCCAGGAAAGGACGATAAGGAAGATGCTTCCATCTCTGCAGGCTTCTGGAAGAAAGTACAACGACGGAAACATTCACAGGACCTCAGCAGCCTGTCCGCTTCCTATTCCCAACCCCTAACCCCACCCCAATACTGAATCTGCACAGAAAGCAACAAACAAGTCTTTTCAATGTTACATCTCATTCAAATAGATCTGTAATCTCACAGTGATGAGAGGAGAAAGTCAGGCCTTTAATAATTATAATAAAAAAATAATAAAAAAGCTTACAAACAGCAATGCAACGTTTCCTCCCCCTCAAAGTGATGGATTAACAGCTGGCAGAGGATGTGATGTCTCAGAATTTAAAAAAACAAAAAACAAAACCAAAAACAAGCCAACTCCTGGAACAACCCACACTTTCAATGACTTTCCTTTAGGAACTGGAACAAGAAGTCAAATGTCAGCCACTTGTGGAGAACATCACAGACTTCCTTGGCTTTTGATAGTGTTTTTGTAAAGATAAAATAAAATAAGACACAAAGTTGTACATAAATGCCACTGTCTACACTCCATCAACGCAATGCAGTTGCAGCACGAAGACACAGCCGCTGACCACAAGGTGAAATGCAGGTTGCACTTCCTGCTTCTTCCCCTGGACACAAAATTTTGGCCCATGGTGCCCAGGCCTGCAGTGTGGAGCAGGCCAAGGGAAGCTGCCCTGACGCGGGCGTTGTCCAGGCTGACCAGGAGAAGGTGGGTGGCTGTGCCTGGAGCCAGCGCCGTGCGCAGGCTGGTTTGCCGGCTCACTCTGCTCTCAAGTGCTGTCCTCTCGTACTCTGTACAATTCCTTGCTTTCAAGGCTAAGTTCCAAGACTTCTAGACTCAGGCTTGGAGTCATGTTTGGGTGAAGGTCATCATGCTGTTGTGATGGCATTTAGGTCCTTCATTAGTCCTTCCAGGTGGGCCATCTCTTTGGTCAGCTCATCTGGTTCATAACTCTACAGAAAGGAGAACGCTGTTACTGGAAATCAGTCCAGGATGGAAAGCCAGAGAGGTCTGAACACCAAGTGGCCAGTGGTAAAACTGCTCTGGAGAGCTGGCTCAGAAGAATTAGAAGCAGCATGATGGACCCACAGCTATTAAGATTCCTGACACTATATAATGTTTCTCTCCCAACACACATATTTCCCAGTCTGTAATGACCTCACATGCCAGCGGTCCAGCTCTTGCCCCTTCTAGATCTCTGCCACAGCAAGGCAGTTAGTATGACCCTAACTAGACCTGAGCTGTTCTCTCAGAGAACCCCGGACCTGGAAAGGCAGAGGCAGACATGTTTATTGGGATTTGAGGAAGAGATCAAGGATGGGGCAGGTGAGCTTGTTTTGAGAACACCTCCTTCTCCTTCCAATATTCTGCGTGGTTCACAGCAGGACAGAACTGAGAGCAAGGGAGTGTGTGTCTAGCTGGGCTGAGTGTTGAGTGTGTTGTACATTTTTGGCTCAGGAGAAGCTGGAAACATGCACACTGCATGAGTGAATCTGCTTCACACCCATGGGTGGTAAGACCTGAGTCTGTACAGAAACAGTACTAACACAACCAGCAGGCTCACAGGTCCTGCGGCACCCTGTGTGAGCCGAGGGCCCCATGAACTTACGCTCTCGGAGTCTTCCAGCATCCTTGTGGTCTCCTGTACTTCAGGGGCACTGGGAACAACCACTGGCATAGGAGGCCGGCTCCTTCCTAAAGTCCCAATGGAGGCTGTCTTCACTGAGTGAATGTGATGGTTCAGAGCTGAGGGACAAAGGGCACCATCAGGCCGTGGCTAAGGCTGCACCCTAGACCTCAAGAGGGCACCTAATGTCTAAACAGTGCTTCAGGGTAAGGGATACATATAGGCCCCATGTAGGGACCCTGCTCTGAAAAGTTACTGGAACCAGTCAGAAGGAGGGAGGCAGCAGGGCACTCAAGACGGCAGAGAAAATATTCATTGGTATAGAGGACAACACTGTATGAAGGCAGCAGCACCAAACTGTCAGCTCCTTCACTGGTAAGTGCTTGCATTTACAAAAGGAAGTTTACTGAAGATCAATTTTAATAAAGCAATAAAAATTATTAAATCCCGACCTTTGGTTACACACCTCTGGAACGAATGCATACAGTGTGCCTGCTGTATACCAAGTATGGAACCATTGCACAGAAAGGCACTCGTGGACAGACTGGGCTGCAAACTGAAGCCCCTGTTCTTATCATGGAGCCACACTTTTAGTTCAAAGATAGAGTGACAAATGAGCCATTCAGACATTTTCTAGAAACTGAATAAAGTTTTAAGTGAAAATCAGAATTTTGAAAAACTTGTTTCTGTCACCTGAGCCAGACAGCTTCTTAACTTGCATACTTTGGAGATATTAACAAATGTTTGTAGACACTAATGATGCAATGTATCCATATTTGAAGGAACCGAATTTGAATATTTCAAATGACTGATGTATGATGTTGCCATGTTATATGTTCAAAATGCAGCTGGGCGTGGTGGTGCACGCCTTTAATCCCAGCACTCGGGAGGCAGAGGTAGGAGGATCACCATGAGTTCAAGGCCACCCTGAGACTACAGAGTGAATTCCAGGTCAGCCTGGCCTAGAGTGAGACCCTACCTCGAAAAACAAAACAAAACAAAACAAGAAATGCAAGGCAGGTTAAGGGATTCCAATGGAGTGGAGGATGCACAGGTCATGGACATGCTTTCAGACTTCCTATCACACACAACACTGTCTAAACAGGATGACCTGGTACTGACTGCATCACCCACGATAACCTTGGCCTCATGGTGCTTTTCCTACCTCAGCCTCCCAAATGCTGGGATTAAAGGCATGAGCCACTACACCTGGCTGAGTCCTACTATTTTTGAAAAAGTTATTTTTTTTCACAGAAATGTGCTAATTATCTTAACATGACAGATTTATTGCTATTTTAAGTAAATTATTAAATTTTTGATTAAAAATAATTCTCACTTTTAATTGCTGATAATAAAAATACTGAGAGATATGTTACTAGGTTTTAACACCAAAGATTTTCCATGTAAAATACAATTAAAAAAAAAAACACCCACACTTCAGAAAGTCAGCCCTTGCTCTCTGGTGTGGTGTATAGAAATCCCAGAGGAGATGGAGCTCAGAGCTCACTGACCAGGACCATGGTGCACACAGGATAGTATTCACTTTGTTATTCTTCAAAGGAGGAGGGACTTCTGTCCTAAACCCGAGCCAAAGGGTCTCTTGCAGCACTGTTCCTCTCCTCACTCACCTTGCTGGGACAGTAAAGGTGTGCTCGGCAAGGCAGGATCGTAGATGGGAGGTCCCGGGGGCGGGATTGCTGGCACAGCAAAGCTCTTCAATGGGTGGGAAGGGCGAACGTGGGCAGTGGGAAGGCTCTGGCCTGAGTCCTCCTCTTGGGAACTGGCTAAGTAAGAGGAGCTGGTAGCACCTTCAGGATCCTGGTGATCGGTACAGCATGTCTGTGACGAGGAGGCTGGCATGGTGTCAGTGCTGGGGGTGTTTCGGACAGATTCTACAGCAGGAAAAGCGTAAAGGTTAGCATTTCTTTACTATTAAAACACAGTTTTGGTTATGGGTAGGAGTTCCCAAAATCAGTTTTGGTAAGTACTTAGGCTCTGAGCTCATCCACTGTCAAGAATTCTAAACAATTCAGTCCTCAAGCAGCTCTTTCTATTTTTCCAGCCACACAGCTAGGTGGTCATAAATTTCTAGATCTAAAGTAGTTATTATGTTATACACACAAAGGTTCCTGAGCCTAGGGTGTATTTAGGTATAAGTGACTCTAAAAATTTTCCCATTTTATTAACTGACCGGCAGGCAGTCTTACAGCAAGCCATGTCAACATGATGACCTGTCAGTTACTTCAGGGGAGGCCAAGGCACAAGCCCTACATGCCCACCATGGATATAAATGGCTTTGGCCTCACTAAAGAAAAATCCTCACAGTAGCCCAGAGATCTTCACATAGCTTAGACATTGTGTCAGATGAAGGGTGGATTTATCTAGAGAAATAGGAAGGAAGACTTAGGAAGACCATGGCAACAATCTCATAAAAACACAAAGAGGAAGCAGAGGTGTCCTGAAGGCAGCAGTGGGGCAGAAAAAGCCCTGGCTCCGGGGTCAGCATAGTCCTGCGCTCTAGTCTTGGCATACTAGACATGTGAGTTTCTTCATCTACAAAGCATGGGGATGAACACATAATGCGCTGAGAATTAAATGAGATGTATAAAAAGACCTGAATGCAGTGCCGAATAATAGAGAAGGTTCTTTCTGTAGTCCTGCATGCTTCTTCTATTCCAGGCCCCATGCTGAGTGCATTCCATCAGTGATGTAAAGCACTCAGCATACTTACTTACTCAGTAAGTAAGCAAGTCACCCACAGACAGAGCCATCAGAGCAAGTTTCCTGCACTTCCCTGCCTCAATGCACCTGTCTCCCTGAGAAGCAGAAGCAGCATGTGCCAGGGACCAAAGAAGGCTCCCACAGAGTGGGATCAGAACAGACTACCATGCACCTAGAGGAGAGGCATGGAGGAGACCACCTTGGACAACAGGCTACATGAGATAGCCAGAAAAGCAACACATAAGCAATCAGTAGAAATCCAACCTGCTTCCCACCTTGTAAAACAGCAAAGCACCTTCTCCTTTTGGCTCATACGAGACAGACCGGGAGCTTAAAGGTTTTGGGTCCCAGGGTCACCTAGCTATAACAATCCTCTAAGCTTAAGTCGCTTCTTGTTCTCTGAAGGAGTGTGCTGGGACGTCATTTCTCAGCCTGCTTAAGCCAGCCATCAGTACAGCTGGGAGCTACTGGTCCCATTTGTGATCCAGGCCAGGTGGGAGCTGGTCAAGAAGAAAAGTATGTTGCGGAAGAAGTGGGCCCAAGACCTGTGCCTATCCGGGTACTAGCCAATATGACAGGTCGGCTCAGGGTTTACGGACCTATGCTGACGGCCTCAATTGCTTTTAATGAAGAGATGGTGGGAAGGTAAGAAGGGAAAGGAGAATCGCTTGCATGAGTCAGAGCCATGGTTCCTGCCACAGACCATGGCTGCCTCGTACACTCCAGAGGAAAGGAGATAATAGGAAGGCCACACTCGGACATGGGTTCAAATAGCATTGTCCAAACTACTAACAGCTTTGGGAACATACAACATCAAGAGTTATCAGGCTTCGCTTAGGAAAGTTTTGACATTCATTTGGCATTCTGGGCATATTTGTGATAAACTTGAGAGAGATACTAATTTCCTTATTTCTAGAACCACTTTGAACACTTAGTTCTACCAGTAACTGCTTCAAGTGATGAGAAAAACAGTTATGTTATATACATAAGAAGTGACTAGATTTATAGTTTAAAACTGAAGAGATAGAAATCAATTTGTAATTAATGAGGAACAATAACCTTTGTTCTATTTACTGTTTCATCACTGTCATTTCCTCCTCAAAACTGTTTGATGAAGCTGTTTCTTAAGATTAAGAGCAAACTAGGGCATGCTCATCTGGCAAAATACTTCTTAAATACACTACAGATTATTATGCTAATTTCCTGTTGATTAGAGATATGCACCCCTTCCTAATTTTTAGTCTATTAGGTAACCTGAGGTTCATAATATGCACAAACTCAATATGGCTGGTGGCCCCACTGCCCTCTGGAGGCTGTTCTTACCTGCACCTAATGGTTGCCTACTGACCTTCCCAACAGGAAGGTCACTGATGTCTAGAGACACTCAGAATGTGTTTCCCTTTCAAACCCATCTACACGCATGGGTTTGATGGGTTATAAAAAATAAAGAAGTTGGGTAAACATTGACTGAATTACGATGTAAGGTTTATGGAACAAAAAAATGTCTATGTGATTCAAGGTACTTCTGTTGATAAAAATGATACTGTGAACTGAGCCTATAACACTTAGGGAGAAAAATGCAGCAAATTGTGCAGAACAAACCTGACCCACCACAGAGACATTATGATAAACAAGTAACACCGAAAATTCTAGCAGGGCAAGTCGTTCCCATTTCCACCTGCCGACTCTTGGAATGTTTCCAACATCTGACCTTGATCCTCATCTCTCACCTGTGGAATTGGCCCTGTCTGAAAGGGACATGGATGTGCCAACGGGCCATGGGCTGCCCGGGTGGTAGAGATGACTGCGGGCTGGAGAAGCGAGGCTGCTGGAGTGGAAATGATGGTGAGGGTTATCGAGGGAATGGATGGGATGGGCACTAATCACAGCTGTGAATGAACACAAGACAGAGAAATGCTTAGCATGCTTGCACGGACACACACAGATCAGTTCAAGAGCACAGTCCTCCCCTTCCCACCTCCCATACAACCCAGTCACTACTTTGGCTTTGTGTGGCGGCTGGCTACACAGCCAGCCATCGATTTTATATTTGACTGAACAAATCAACACGTTTCTAAGCATATTCTGTCATGTATATATGCACACAACCACAGAATAAAAAAGTCTGAGGAGTATATACTAAAATGTTAACTGTGATTACTTGCAAGGAAGAGTGGCTAGGATTAAAAGAGTTATTTTTCTTTGGCTTAGCTGTATTTTCCAATTCTTATAATCAACATGGGTTACATGAGTATCGGGCTACCTATTTGAATATATCACAAAATAAAAATCCACAAGCAATGTCTTATGTTCCTATGTTGTTTTTTTTTTTTTGTCCTGCTAAAGAGACATCAGTATCTTCTGAGTATATTCCCAATTTACTCTGTATGGGTATTAAGAAATGAACTACTTAATCAGTTTTTGTACCTTACAGGGAATGCAAATGAAGTAGAACTCTGACGACTCACTCTAGTACTAAAAGCTTGAACTAGAGACATATGGCAGGGTTTCTTAGGGGGTCCAGTCCCCATAAATGGATAAATGGATCTTTCCTAATTTCCTCCTTCCTTCCCTCACTGAGGATTCAATTTATTGCATTTAGGTAAGAATACAAAGCTCTTCACAGAGATTCTAAATACAACTTCCTATGAAGCCTCTTTAATGAAATTCCTCATTCAATCTGAGATATAAATGAAGGAAGAAAACCAGAAGCCCAGCGTTAGAGAATACATTTTTTCTTGGGTATCCCCTAGAACAGGTGAAGAAACAATGCTAAAGGTAAAAAATATATAAACTCCATATAAACTCTCCAGATGGGCCAGTAGCTACGATAGGGTAGGCTAGGAACACAGGGAGTCTGCTTTTCCTTTAAGGAAGGGCTTCATGAACTTTATAGTAAAACTTAATCTACCCTTAGAAGCCCACTGTGATACCGTCTTTCACCCGGGACCTACACAGATCTTTCTGAGGCCAGCAACACCTCTTTGGTAACATCCCAGGCCATGAAATGGATGCCCGTATTCTCTAGGTCTTTCAGGGACCAGAAGGTTACAGGGGCGCCATAGGAATAAAATACAATCAGACAAGCTGGTTGAGGAGGGCTCTCAGGAGGTCTGGGATCAGATCTTTTGGGGAAGGAGAGAATGTTCAGAAGTGAAATGTTTCAGAGTCTGCACTTTCCAAACCTGAGGTTGGGGTGAAGGAATAAACCTGATTTTGACCCAGGAAATGCAATCTGAAAGCATATATCCTAAATATAGATGACTCTCACAAAGGAAAAGGCAATAGAACTGTTTTTTTTTTAAAAGGGCATTTCCAGTGTTTTCAAATAAGTAAAAAAATGAAGTGTGAATGTGCCTATGGAGAGTATAGTAGACAGCCAAGAGTGGAATCTGAACTTGATGCTTCTGTGCACAGCCTTCGATCTGACTTCATCCTGATGGCAGCAAGCCCTTCCTAGCACTGCTCTGCCGCAGACCTGGGTAGATGGATGGTGGGTGCATGGCTCTAGCCTCATTCCAGGACTCAGAGTTCAGGTAATCCTGAGCAAACTGTTGCCAGGGGTTCTCAAAGACTGCAGCTGCAGATTCTTGAATGAGATTCATGGCACACTCCTTTGCTACCATCACAAAACCCACAAAATAACCTCCAATGATTTCAACAGGAATTTCATCTTTTTCCTTAACATATTTAATAAATCTAGAAATAGAGATAGCCCAATATTATAAGTTTCAAAAAACAAGCCAGTATGGGTACAAACTGAGGGTTATTTTAATCTGTGTGTATATGTGTGTAGATGGGTGCGTGTGTACACATGGAAATGAATGTGTTGCTCAGGGCAGCCACCTATCTTTTTCTGAGGCATGGTTTTACACTTGCTTGAACTTGCCTAATTGGGCTAGACTGGCTGGCCATCGAGCCTCCAAAGATCTGTTTCCACCTTCCTAGTGCTGGGATTACAAGCACGCTCCACCTCATCTGGCTTTTTTTAAATGTGCATTCTGGGAAGTGAACTTAGGTCCTCATGTATGCACACTAGGTACTTTACTGACTGACCTATCCCCCTGCCCAGAAGAGATCTAAACAAATAAGCAGACAAGCTATCATCTTATATGTCAAAAACAATGAAATGGATTAATTTGCTTTATTTATTCATTTTTTATTTTTTTAGGCAATGAGTTTTAAAAACTGGGATTACTCATGCAGGGAACTTCTTAAAAGAGACCATGGTTTTCCCCTTCTAAGTCCAAGCCCTTCTTTCTATTATGGATCTTAAGAATAATCTTCTTTGTGCAGAAATTGTCTATTGGTGAACAGGGCCTTGCTCTTTCAAAGCTGATCTTCATAATCTAGTGTCTTTATGATTGTGCATTGGGCAGAGACAGATCTATATGTTTGGAGGGTTTGTCAGCAGTGTGATGAGAGGATCTTTTCCAAGTAGAGGATACCAAGGCATACGTGTGTGTGTGTGCGTGCACGCATGCATGCACACGATCCCAGGGCTATTGAATTCTCAATCATCTGTTGTGGTGGAGACGTGGTAGAGCTTTCTCTCATCTGGAAGCCCCAGGGTGCCAGCTAGTCTGAAAGGCTTCTCCATCTTGAAAACAGACACCAGTGAGAGGACAAAGTATTGGGTTTGTCTCACTGTGGGTTTTGTGTATGTGTGTGTTGTTCCTTTGCTACGTGGCTCAGGCTGTCCTCAAACTTGCAATCCTTCTGCCTCAGCCTCTCAAATGTTGGGATTACAGGTACTACCATATCTGGTACTTAAAAAAATTATTTATTTGAGAGAGAGTAAGGAGAGAGAGAGAGAGAGAGAGAGAGAGAGAGAGAGAGAGAGAGAGAGAGAGAGAGAGAGAGAGAGAGAGAAAGAAAGAAAGAATATGGGTGTGCCAGGACCTCCAGCCACTAAAAACGAACTTCAGACACATGTGCCATTTTGTGCATCTGGCTATATGTGGGCACTGGGGAATTGAACTTGGGTCTTTCTACTTTGCAGTCAAACACCTTAACCACTAAGCCATCTCTCTAGCTCCATATCTGGTACTTTCCGATTGTTAGTATTAAAATAGAACTTATTTTTAATTTCAACTATTATGAAAGCAAGTCAAGTTATCAAAATGAAGCAAGAATCAAGAGACTAAAAAATGTTTTGCGAACTCCATGATGTAACCCTGAAGCTAACCACGGCTACAACAGCAGTGTCTATAGGTCAGGAGGCCTATGGGAACACATTACATGTGTACTCAGTCTCCCATGGAGATGCTGCCCACTTTTAGGGAGAGCAGATACCTTCCTACTCCTGGGAGAGTGCAGGAACTGGCCTACTCATAACTTGAAGATACTCGTCTAAAGAATATGTATCACAAAACAGGGCAACCATTTGGAATTTCTTCCTTTAAGGTGTCCTAATCTTTTGTGCTGGAAACAAGGAGACCATTCAAAGCTGTTCCTGCCATGATGGGCAGACTGGCAGCACCAGAGAGAAGCTTTTACTTACGCTGAGGTGGCTGAGAGTCAAAAGGCATCATCATTTTCGGTCTCATTCCCCGCCTTCCAGCCAGTGTAGACATGCTGTCCTCTGATTCATGCCCTAAACATCAAGCATGCAGGTTAGCTGCAAGTGTGTGCCCCAGGCCACTGAGCAGAAAACACTTCTAGTGGAGGATGCAATGGGACAAGGCATTTCTGCATTTATAGCACTGAAGGCTCTGCTGAGAGTCAGAGCTAGGACACAATGGTGCACACTATACTTCATTGAATGTGGTGATGCACTCTGAACACTACAATGACGGGCGCGGGGGTCCAATGACTGGACAGAGGGCAATGAGCAGACATGGACTAGGTGGCTCAAATGCTTGAGTGAAGCCTGATGAGAGACCTAAAAGGTCTAGATAATTCTCCTTTAAATCTAAGAACAAGCTAGCTAATGTAACAAATTTCCTAACACACATTCCTTTAATCCTAATCTCTTATAGGAATTATTTAAGGCAAATTTAAAAAGTGGAAAATCGCAAAAAATAGTCTCCTAACATTTGTGTAAGTTTTTTTTTCTCTCAAATATTACCTCTGTATGAATTCCGCCTTTGATGGATATTGCTGTCCATGGAATTGTCAACTGGTGTGATATCTTGAGAGTTGCGAGGAATTGGAGTATCAGTCATGATAGGGTTTGGATCTGGAGATTTATCAATAGGCTTCAGCTCCAGCCTCTCATGATGGATCCAGAGGTCTGGGGGTTTAACATCTTTGGAGTTGCCTTTGTACTTGTGAGAGCCATTCACTGATTTACAGGCAGCTCGTTTCCTAGGCACAAGATTAAGATGAGTTTTTAAAAAAGTAATCCTTTGGAACATATTTGTCAAAACACTTGAGTAATTATAACTGCTTTTTTTTTTGTCAGACCTGGTACTGCAGGCCTGGATTCCAGCTACCTGATAGGATGAGACAGGAAACTCACAAATTCAAAACTTGCCTGGGCTACAGGATGAGTTCAAGGCCAGTCTATACAACTTAAGACCCAGTCTCAAAATATAAAGTCACAAAGGGGGAAGGGATATAGCTCAGTGATTCAACATTTGTCTAACAGGTATGAAGCCTTACATTCAATGCCCAGTGCTCCAAATCAAATGTCTCATCACCCCAAAAAACTGCCTTTCTGGGAGATATTTCAAGTAAAGGCAGACACTAAAAGACTTGAAAATAAAAGCAGAGGCAAGAAGTTCGTTTCTGGAAAGAGTAAATGTGTTTTCACTTTGCGCACATAAAGATGATGCCAGAGTGTATTTGAACACTGTCTTACTCTTTGAATGTTAAGAGATTGTGGAATTTAAAATGAAATCTCTAAAGCAGAAGGTTCCTACACAAGTCTCTACTTTGTAGAGAAAGAACAGAAGTAGAAATACAAAAGAGAAGAGGTAATACGAAGGGAAAAAGGAGTCACTTTCAGGTAACTCGGACTAGGACTGTCAACTAGGCAGGGTCGAGCTTGGGGATGACAGTGCCTCCTTCACTGTACTGTGGTTTCTCCCTTCCCTGGCTCACTCACTTCCCCATTCAATAGTCAAGTACGGTCAGAGCCTGGGTACACTGCTGTGTCCTCAGCACTTCTGGTCAAGAGAGACACTGGACTATTTTTAAATGCTCTGAGCTTATTGAAAATGCCAAGTGTTCGTGGCATCTTAATAGCTGGACTTAAAGTAGACAGGAAAAATATACAAGAGGATTTGACATTTATGTTAAGACATAATGGGGACAGAAAGTGCATTCCAGGTGGTAAAGTCAGCTTATGTCATATCCCTGAAGCAGAGAGTAGGCACCCCATATATATTAGAGGGATTCTGAAGGTCCTAGGTGGTAGAAGTGTGAGCCATGGAGAGAATGGTAGGAAAAAATGTTGGGGGCTGGAGAGATGGTTCAGAATGTGCTTCCTACACACACATGAGGGCCTGAGGGAGCCTGAGACTTCTAGAGTTTGAATCTCCAAGTAAAAAGCCAGGTGTAACTACAAGCCTATAACCCCAGTCCCACAAGGAAGCAGAGACCAGAGGATCACTGAAGCCATGCAAGCTCTGGAATCAATAATGAGACAGCAGCTCGAAATACAACTGAGCAGAGAAGAGCAATGCTGCAGGACACCCAGGGCTCCCATCTGGCCCACTGCAGGTGAGTGTCCCTTGCTGTAGGGGAGCATCTACACATACATCACACACACATACTAACTATACTGGGAAGGGGAAGGTGACAAGGACCAGATCATAAAGGGCTTTTAGAACAATGCTGAGAGAACTCTCTTTGAGCAATAAAAAAATAAGTAAATGGTTTTAAGTAAGACAGAGAGAAGATCAATTATGAGTTAAAATTTTAGACCAATCATATGTGGAAAATGGACCCGTAAGGTGGGGGACAAAAAAAGGAGACCAGCTCTGATGCTATTGCTAAAATTCCAGTTATGACTAAGGGTGGCCTGGGACAGTGGGAATGGAAGAGTATCTTTGAAAAGGTATATTTAGGAAGTAGAAACGACAGGACTTACTGAGGAAATAGACATGAGGGAGGTGCATGTAAAGCAGAAAAAGTAACAGATGAGACCGAGGCTTCTGGCTGAGGCTGCTTACTAACACTGGAAATAATGGGCCAGAAGAGTCTAATATTCTGGATGATGATTTTGAACTATTTTAGATGTACCAAGTTTGAAGTTTCTCTGAGACATTCAAGAACAAATGTACAAGAGGCAAAAGGGTGTGTAAATCAGAGCCTCGGCTGGAGACCAAAATAGTTGTCACTGGGTGCATGTTGTGAACGAGACCACAGGACAGAGAAGATCACCTGAAAGCTGGCCCAGGCCCTGAGTGATGTGTGTATGTGATGGCCGGGTAGACAGAAGGGGCTTTGAAGAAAAGACGATGCTGTCATGGAATACAAGAGGCTACTTCTGGAAGGAAGGAGTAACAGACCACAGGAAGTGTTGTTGAGAGACTAAGATAAAGACCGAAAAATGTTCTTTGGGTTGAGCAACATGCCCACCCTACAAAAGCAACCTTGGAGAATGATAGGGGCAGAATTCACATTAGAAAGGACTGGAGCTCAGGTAGCCAGTGGAGGGAAAGACTGGGCTAGTATAAACAAGTACAGTTACTCCCCCCTCAATCTTTGTTTCACATCCTCAGATTCAACCAACTACAGATTGAAGGTATTTTTCAAAAATTGCATTGAATATGTATACTTTTTTGTATTACTCGCTAAGCAATATAGTATATTAATCTTTAGACAG
Organism: Zapus hudsonius; assembly: GCA_004024765.1. Classification (NCBI taxonomy): domain Eukaryota; kingdom Metazoa; phylum Chordata; class Mammalia; order Rodentia; family Dipodidae; genus Zapus; species Zapus hudsonius. Next base: position 15,483 of record PVHP010034113.1, read on the forward strand.
CATTTATATTATAGTCGTATATTAATTAACAGGAAGGATGCATTCTGAGAAGTTTTCTTAGGCAGTTTTGTTGGAGGAGTATCACAGAAGGTACTGAACAAGCTAACGACAACGTAACTAGATGATAAGATTTTATGAAACCACCCTCACAAATGCAATGTGACTTCAGCATCTCTAATCTAAAATCTTGAAGTCCACTGGGTGTGGCTGGCACACACCTACAACCCAATCAGCACCCAGGAGGCTGAGGCAAGACAATCATGAGATTGAGGCCACCACAGGCTTCATAACAAGACCCTGTCTCAAAATGCCAAAACAAACAAAAAGAACCAAACGACAACAACGAAACAATGCGGAAAGGTTGTAGATTGGGTGACAATATGCTGAAGTAGTTCTCATTGCTACTGTTTATATGTGCTGGAAGCTTGGTCCCCATTAGTGGTGATAAGAGGTAGTAGACGTTTTAAGAGGTGGGGCCTGCTGGGAGGTAATTAGGCTAATGGGGCATCACCCCTGAAGAAGATTAGAGTAATTCTCAAAGGACTAGACTAGCTTCTAAAAGAAGAGACCTTACGATGGAGCCTGCCATCTACTCCTGACCTCCTCTTTTACACATGATCTGTTTCCTTGCTATTTCTCTGTCAACTTGTAACAGGGAGCCCTCACAAGGACACCAGTACCATGCTGTCTAGATCCTCCCTCCAGCCATCAGAATTATGAGGCAAATATCTTTATAAAAAGTACCCAACCTAGAGTGTTTTGATAAAGCAACTCAAAGTGAAATAATAATATATCATTTGACCACTTCTATTACCTTGAAGGAAGCCTGGGTTATCTGGCAAGAGTCAGTGGGATAAAGGGAATGTGAGAAATAAGGAGGACTCATCTGCCCTAAATTCTCTATCGACTTATGTTGTAAATTGGGTAAGTATAGGTACTAACAAAATGGGAAGTACTTGAGGATTATAGTGGAAAAAAGGAACAAGAAAAGCTCATTAATATTTTTAATGGCTAACAGAACACTTAGAAACAGCTCATTGGAAAAGGGGAAGCTCTGTGAAGATTTGATGCAATTATTTTAAACAAAGACCTGAATCTGTAAGGCTTGCAGATCTAAACAGTACAGAGCCCATTACCTCATTTTCGTAGTCTGAGCACCCTCTTATTTATTTTGAATTTCAATTCCCCCAAAGCACCACAGGATTCTTTGTCATTTCGGTTGGGGTGTACACATGGTTATACTCACATACACGAATATGCACACATATGCACATAAACCAGAAATGGTCTTTTATGTATTTTATGTTTTAACTCTGCATCACTCTAAAAACAGAACTCACATAGTAAAAACAAATGACAACAACAAAAACTCAACCAAAAAAACCCCCCACAAATTCCTGGGCTCCATCTGGGTTCCTTACTTTTTCTGGTGGGAAGTAGTACGCCGAGTACAAAAGACAGCGATGATCACGACCACCACGATGGTGATGACGCCGACGGAAACGATGATGACCAGCAGCATATTACTGTCTAGAGGAGAGGTGGGGCTCCCATGAGGGCTGTTGCTGCCTGCAGAGGGAAGATGGGACGTCTGTTAGTTTGTCAGAGAACCTTAGCCACATCCAGTCAGGCATTCCAAGGTGCTTCCTTCACACAGCCATCAGCTCCTCACTGTGCTATCCTCAAAGTCACAAAGGTGACCTTCTCTTGATTATGAGCGCACAGGGGGATGAGAGTGTCCTATGTGCAGAGCAAGCAGAGTCTTGCTCAAAGAGTGGCATTCAATAAAACCTTCACGTGTACTCACATTCAAGAGCTTCGAAAGGTTCAGATACACTTCAGCAAGTAAAGGGTCTTGCCTGTTTCCTGTCTTATAAGATGTGTAAATTCATTTTGAATAGTACCATTTCTAAATCATTTTTCTTTCAAAACTATTTAAAAATGCATACTCACAGAAAGCAAATAATTTTCTTAACATATTAATGTCTATGATTACAAAAAGCATCATTTGAAAAATAATCTTTTTAAAAACAAACTATAGAGGTCATTTTCTTATTCAACTTCAGGAAGAAATAGGTTTGCACATATGTATTAATTTGACAAACATTTATCGAGGGGTTATTATGTGCCAATATTGTTCTGCACATTAAAAATATGCACGGGCATGGTAGTGCAGTGCATACCTGCAATCCTAGCGTTTGGGAGGTGGAGGCAGGAGGATCAGGAGGTAAAGACTAGCTTCAGCTACATAGCAAGTTCAGAGCCAGCCTGAATTCCCTAAGACACTGTGTCAAAAATACAAGATTAAAAGCACAATAGTGAAAGAACAACAGTGAATAACAAAGATGGGATGGGGCTGGGATAAATAAGAAATGAGAAATCACTAGTTAATAATAGGTGCTATGAGAAAACAGAAAATGAGGGGTATCAGACAGAGTGGTAGAAAGCTTTTCTATACCAATGGCTCTGGGATCTGACTCAAAAGAGCACAGGGCTCCACCATGTGAGTACAGCTGCTCCTCGAACTGCTGGAGGAGGAGCGGAGCTGGATTTCCTACAGAGCTCTGGAGACACCCATGAAGAAAACAGCTCTCCCAGAGCACTCGACCTAGATTCTAACTTCAATCTGCTTTCCTCGGTATGTTCAACTGTTGGGATTAAGACCATCAACTTGACAGGATCTTGAATTTCCTGGGAGGCAGCCTCTGGGAATATCTGTGAGGGAGTGTCGAGATCATGTTCACTGAGTGGAAAAACCATCCTAACTTTGGGCTGCGCCACTCCATGGGTGAAGGGAACAGACAGCGAAGCACCCGCTCCCTGGGTTCCCCACTTGGCTGTGGTGTGTCAGGCTCCTGCTGCCATGCTGTCCTCACCATGATGGGCTGCACCTCAAACTGTGAGCCAAAATAAACACTTCCTGTCAGTCAGGTATTCTGTCACAGCAATAGAAAAGTAACTAATATAACTCTATTCAGTGGCTTTTTTTTCCTTTTAAAGAATAGTTTTTCTGAGAGACAGAATTTGAGCTTACAAAAACCTAAGGGGAGAGCACTCCAGAGAGACTCTACAGGCCGTGGAAAGACCCTGAGGCAGGAAAAAGCATCCAACACTGCTTACCTACAGAGAGATGCAAGATGTTTGAAGGAAGGAAGTGAGGAGAACAAAGATGGAGATGAGGCCAGAAAGGTATGTAGAGGCCAGGTCATTTAGGATTTTACAAAAAAAAGAAAAATTCAGATTTTCTCCTATTATTGCTTTCCACTGCGTATAGAATGGGTCCCAGGCTTTTTATCAAGGTCTTGCATAATTTAGTTCCAACTCTTGCTGTTTTCTGTTTCCTGGAATTTATTTCTTTGCTTCCCATCTTATTTAACTCATGCACGCTCTCTTAACATGTGATTCATGCATCCATCCCTTAGGTCTAACCACTAGGGATCTTTGGCACCTTCCCTTCCAGTTACTCTTTTACCTGTACAACAAAGGCACAGCTGCCTTGCCAAGTAGACTCTATTTATTAGATGGATTTGAAGCAGGTGTGGTGGTTCATGCTACTCATGCCAGCAGTTGGGAGGTTGAGGCTAGCCCAGCTATCCAGTGATACTCTTGTCTCAGAAGCATTCGGATTAAGAAAATAAAACCTAAACTGGGCATGGTGGTGCACGCCTTTAATCCCAGGCAGAGGTAGGAGGATTGCTGTGAGTTCAAGGCCACCCTGAGACTACATAGTGAATTCCAGGTCAGCCTGGACTAGAGTG
>PVHP010034114.1:0-19261 GCA_004024765.1 Zapus hudsonius
GAGAGAGAGAGAGAGAGAGAGAGAGAGAGAGAGAGAGAGAGAATGGGCACACCAGGGCCTCCTGCCACTGTAAACAAACTTCAGATGCATGCACCACTTGGTGCATCTGGCTTTCCATGGGTCCCAGGAATCGAACTCAGACTGTCAAATGCCTTAACCGCTAAGCCATCTCTCCAGCCCACAAGTTGTGATTTTTCTGATCAAGTCCAATAAGACAGCCTTTAAATAACAATTTACAGGTTTCAGGAAAAAAACCCATAATAATATATTTGGATAATTTCTTATAGTTTACAAAGCTTTTCACATGTTATCTTTTCATTCGTGAAATAGTAAAAGTGAACAAACCAGCATTAGAGGGTGTCTGAAGGTGATTCAGAAGCCAGCCACGCCCACACACAAGGCTTGCTCGAAAAAAAAATCCAAAAAGAGAAATAAATGTTAAACTCTTCTAAATCCCCCCAGACGTATCCAGGACAATCCATTTTTATTTTTAATTTAATTGTAATTGTATTTTAATAGTTTAATGCTCTTTATTTGTGAGGAGAGAGAGAGAGAGAGAGAGAGAGAGAGGACCTCTTGCCATTATAAATGAATTCCAGATGCACACACTAGTTTGGGCTTCTGGCTTGATGTGGGTTCTAGGGAATTGAACCCAGGCAGACAGGCTTTGCAAGCAAGTGTCTTTAGCTGCTGAGTCATCTCCTCAGTCCCTTATTTTATTTTTATTTTATGTTTTTCACTGTCTACTTTTCCATCTTTCCTTTCCTTTTACTCTCTTCTTCTGAGTTCCTTTTCTGCTTTCTTCCCATCTCCTTTCTTCTTCCCTTTTCTCTCCACAGGTTTCATGGAGACAGAGACAATCAGCCATAGAGGTCTTGTCATAAAGGTTCTTCTGACAGAGAGGAGGGAAACGGGGACACAGTCACAAGATTTTCTCATACAATGGATAGAGTTATTCATAATAAAGATATTTAAAAAATAAATAAAGGTTCTTCTTAGGGGAAATGGTTCACTGTTATTTTTATTATTTATTATTAGAAATAGTCATTTTTAATTTTCTATCAGATTAAAGTTTCTCAAGATAGAATAGGTAGATCATGTGACAGAAGTTCTGAGCAATACACACGCACACACACACACACACACACACACACAAATAATTATGATCCCCTGTCCTTAGTGTAGATAATCCTTAAAAAGTTACTATACAGCTAAGGACTACATTTCCCAGTCTCCATTGCAATTTAGTGAGACCACATAACTAAATTCTAGCCTCTGAAAAATGAGTGGAAATGTTACCTGCCATGTCTGGTCCTGATTCATAAAATTCTATTCTCTTTTTCCTTAGTAGGGGGGGGTGAAATCCTTGGTTTGTAGGGTGGGGAGGCCTTAGGATTCAAGTTGGTAAGGCCTCCAATGACACAGATATGTGAGTGGCTGAGCATATTTTTCTATGACTAGCACTGATACATAAGCAAGAAGTAAACATGTGTTGTATTTGAGCCACATACATCTCAGGGTGTGTTTGTTAAAGCAGTGAGCCTCACCCAAGCTGACAGTCTTTCCACAATCTTTAATAAACAAGGCTCACTATATATATATATATATATATATATATATATATATATATATATATATATATGTGTGTGTGTGTGTGTGTATATATATATATATATATATATATATATAGCTAGGTTTTCTGTGAAATTACCTATACACAGAAGAGAGCACATTTTCTACTCCGTGCTCCATGAGATGATCCAGTTGGGTAATTTTTGAGACAGAAGACATAGCACTTATGCATGTATAGTCCAGACCGTGTCAAAGAAAAGGCTTGAGAAATGCCAATGAATTTTTGCAACTCGAATAAAAGAAGCGATGTATTTCTTTCATTCTATACTAGCAAAACCTTCTCTAGGCCTTGGTGAAATGACTTTACCAATAGACATCGGAGTGCTCTGAAAAAGCACATAATGGTTCAAACGGTTCAAAATCACCCTGAGACTTAGCAAGCTCCCATTCAGAAAGGCGGCGGTTTCCTGAAAACCCCAGCTTCAGAATGTTGTGGTCTGGAAACCAGAGGCAAGGCTCGTTTTGTAAAAATGCTTTCTTTTTAAAACAAAAAAAGAAATACTGAGTCTTTTGATGAGTGTCCCACAACCCAGGCCTCCTGCCTCCTAAGGCAGTGCCAAGGAATTCCAGCGGTTCGGTGTGGCTTGCTTTATACCTAAAGGTACCCGAGGTAATGTCAGATGGGTTCAACCTTGGAGGACCAGTTCATGGTTCCCGAAACTCCATCCCAGGGACAGCTGGAAAGCTCTTGAAAAATTAAAAATGAGTAGTGGGTAGAAACCTGATAAAGCACTTATTGTCATGGATATCAAATGAATTTGTCAGGACTGATTTTGTTATAGTAAGTGCTGAAGGAATTAATATATGCCCATCGACGACGCAGGCAGACCGAGGAGTTCAACGGGCAAAGCTTTAATGAGAGCAGTGTTTATTTTGAAGCCACAGAGATGATAGCGTATAAAGTGTCACTGAGCTCCACGTGACTCCATCTGGAGTCCACTGTTTACAGTTGAGAGTATTCCGATCATGTGGCAGAATACATTCCGGAGCTCCCTCTGACAGAAGATTTCCAGTGTGTCATTTCATAAGAACACTGAACTAGACCCGAACTTGGCTCATACTTGAGGACTCTGCACTCCCAAAGAGTTGTTTGCTAGGGGAAGCTGTCCCCAAACTCCTCTGAAAGGTTCATTTTTAACCTCTGCCACTCAACCCAAAAGCTAGCTAGCTAAGCCCACATCTTGTGTTTCATCTAATAGGTTTTCCTGGGCTAGAAACCTAAGAATGCTGTGGTTAAAAAAAATGAAATTGACCAAGACTCAAATAGCAACTGCAGGTTCATGTTCACCACCGAAAGGTTATGTCTGAACCTTAGGGCCACCATATACCTCCATGACTCTGGGGACTGCCAGGGTCCCCAGAGAGCCCTCCGCAATCAATGTCCATTCACAAACCCACTAGCACACAGAGGCCTCTGAGACGCTTGGAATACTAATAGAACAGACCCCATGCCTAAATTTCAGGTGTTTTGAAAACATAGACTACGTCTTTCTTCCCCAGACTTCTTAAAACAATGGGAATTTCACCTTAGAATCTCGAGTCTAGCTTTAGAATCTAAAGAGCTAACTTTATTAGAAGAGTCATGCGGTTCTGTTCTAAAACTAGAAAGTGTCTGTAAGTAAGACGCTTGTCTGACTCTTGTCCTGACTCTGCCCTCTATGGACAACCATGATTAATATTTTGATGCATGTCTGACTCTGCATTATTTAGCAAGGAAGCCACCAGCTACCTGGAGCTACTGAACAGTTGAAATATGAAAAAAATCCAGAAATCCAGAATGATACTATAAACAAAGTATGTAACACATCTCGTTATATCATATTTATATCAGTTATGTGAAAATGACAATAGTTTCGCTATGTTGACCAATAAAATCTACTTTAAAATTAATTTTACCTGGAAAGAAGTCTAGGACTTTGCATCAGGACCCTAGGAACGACACCTTGGGAGTATCTCAGGAATGGGCCAGCCTCCAGCCACTGCAGACTCAAGGGTGTGAAAGAGAAGACCAAGTCCATACTGCCCTGAACACATGATCTGGTCTGATCGCTGAAGCTAAGCAGGGTTGAGCCTGGCTGGTCCTTGGATGGGAGGAAGAGAACTTAAAAGACATTCACTTGAGAAGAGATTGTTCCTGTGTTCGTTTGCCCAGGGCTTCTTGCCCTGTGCTCGACCACACAGGCAGTCAAAGGCCAGTGTGACAGAGGTCCAAGAGATCCTACAGACTTTGGCACTGTCTACCTACTGATGGTTTTTCAGAATGCCAAGATAACAGAGTAATGGACATTTCTCGCCCAGATTTCAAGGAAAGGCCTGGGAGGCTGTTGCAGTCAACTTTCTAGTTGCTGCACAGAAAGAACCCAAGCAAAGTGGCTTGTAGAGGAATGGGTTTATTTGGCTTACGGACTCGAGGGGAGACTCCATCCTGGCAGGGAAAACGATGGCATGAGCAGAGGGGTGGACATCACCTCCGCCACAGCACTGCAAACAGCGGCAGGAAGGTGTGCCAAACACTGGCAAGGGGAAGCTGGCTTAGAACCCCATAAGCCCGCCCATCGAGGTTGCAAAACCCAAACTGCCATCAGCTGAGGATCGATTACCCAGAACACATTCATTTGTTTGTGGGGACACCTGGATCACACCATGACAGAGGCCAAGCAGAGTCGAGATCAGCGTTGGTCAGCTCTAGAAAGGAGCGTAAAGCCCGGAGGGTGGAGAGCCCAGCGTGCCACAGAAGCCAGGAACATCTGCAAAAGTGGAGCCACTCTCAGAGCCAGCTCACACGGACTGCAGATGATAAAGTCATAAATCAGGACTGCCCCAGGCAGCTGCTAGTCACTTCACACCGCGTGTCCCCAATACCCAAGCCGGAGCTACAACAGTCCGCTGATCAGATTCTTCCTTGCTATTCTAGTTCTCCATTTTGGAATGGGGTCTTTACGCTGTGCCATTCTAACCCTAACCCTAATTTTCTTTTTCATTTCAGAGAGATCCACAGCTAAGGAATTGACTGGACTTCAGCTCCTCAATAATGGTTGTTATTGTTAAAGGCTTTGGAGACTCTGAGATGAAATGCGTTTTCCATCAGGAGGTGGGATAACCAGGAGCCTTGAGAGCCAAGGATGGAATGTCATAATTTGAATATGAAATGTCCCTCCTGGGCTCCTGTGCTGAATGTTTGGTTCTAATTGATGGCACTAATTTGGGAGGTGGGCAGAGCTGGAGGAAGTGCGTCAATGGGGCATGGCTTGGGAGTTCAGACTTGGTCCCAGAACCGTCTTACTCTTTGCATCCCATGAGCCTCTCTTCCACACGTGGGGCCAGGCAACCATGAACCTAAACCCTCAGAAACAATAAATACAAATCTTTCCTCTGTTAAGATCTGACTAACCCATGAAGGTAAGTTTCTAACTAACAAAGAATTTCTAAAATGAAATCAAGACTGTTTCTTACTTGACTATTCCCTCTTCACATTTCTTTTTTAGGGGAGAAGATGGTTTACCATTTTGGCCAGGTGTGGTGGCACACACCATTAATCTCAGCACTTGGGAGGCAGAGGTAGGAGGATCACTGTGACTTCGAGTTTGAGTCCAGCCTGGGACAAGAGAGTGAGTTCCAGGTCAGCCTGGGCTTGAGTGAGACCCTACTTCAAAACAAACAAACAACAACAACAACAACAAAAAAACAGATTAAAGATTTTTGCATCCAAGTTAAAATGGCCCTGCAGAATGTTCTGAGATACATATGAAAAAAAATCTCCAAGAAAGATCTGGGTTGCTCAAACACTAATTGCGTCTTCACTAGGTCAATATTTAATTCTATTAACACTAGTCCTGGTATAAATTCTCAGGTAGAATTAATTGCATATGCCTAAATTCAAACAGATTAATCTAAAGAGCTGCTTGGCCTATAGATAGATAGATATCTATCTGATAGATTTTCTGATAGATTTGTGAGAATTTGTTTTTGCTCATTGATTCCTAGCAACCAAGATTCAAAGGCCTTTATGGCTTTGCAATATCACAAGAAAGGAAACCAACCTGTCTATAGATGCTGGTTTTCTTCACAGCTTGTTGATGGGGAGTGTGTTCGGGGTGTCCAAGGATGTCTCAGCAAAAAGCTCAGGTTAGTCCTTTAAATTCATCTTTATCAAAGAGATTTCTTTTCTCTGTTAGTTAGAAATTTGCTCTTCTATGATACTATGGACTAAACGTACATTCCCAAAATTCAGATATCAAAGTTCTAACCTCCATGAGATGATGGAGTCCTTGGTAGTAAGTCATCGCAGCAGAGTTAACTTCCTCTCATTGCTGGGACAAAACACCCGACCAGAGCAGCTTTGGGGAGGAAAGGGCTTATTTAGGCTTACAGTCTGGAAAGGAAGCTCCATCATGGTGGGAAAGATAGTGTCATGGTTTGATCCAGGTGTCCCCCACAAATGAATGTGTTCTGAGAGATTGATCCTCAGCTGATGGCAGTTTGGGTTTTACAACCTCGATGGAGCTGTGTTCTTGGGGGCCGGCTTATGGGGTTCTAAGCCAGCTTCCCCTTGCCAGTGTTTGGCACACCTTCCTGCCGCTGTTTGCAGTGCTGTGGCAGAGGTGATGTCCACCCTCTGCTCATGCCATCGTTTTCCCTGCCAGGATGGAGTCTCCCCTCGAGTCCGTAAGCCAAATAAACCCATTCCTCCACAAGCTGCCTTTGCTTGGGTTCTTTCTGCGCAGCAACTAGAAAGCTGACCGCAACAGATAGCATCTGGGTGTCACCTCATGTCATTTCAGCAGGAAAGAAATCATCGACGTGAGCTAGCTCTGAACACCCAGTGGGCTAGATTCATAAACCTTAATGCCTGCCCTCAGTGACCCACCTCCTCCTGCAAGGCTCCACCAGCTGGGGACTAAGTCATAGACTTAATCACCTGAGCTATGGGGGACATTTTACACTGAGACCACCATAGTGACCAAGATGGAGCCCTGTTGAATAGATCAGATTAGGGTCCTTATAAAAAGATACACAAGTACTCTCACGGTCTCACTCTTCTGTGCCATGTGAGGATACAAGGTAACCGTCTAGAAATCAGGAAGAGGGTCTTAATCAAGAACCCCACCATGTTAGTGATAAAGCAATGCTGATTATCTGAGCCTCCCAGTCAGCAATAGTTTGTTGATTTATCAGCCCAAACTGACTCAGACGCTCTTATCTCCGCTTCCTTCTGCCTCTCCAGTCAAAGCACCATCCCTGCGTATTTCAAAACAAGAACAATGCTAAAAGAAATAGAGGGAAATGAAGATATTGTGAGAGGATGTGTATCCTAGAAAAAAAAAACAACTGCAAGTCCATATGAAAAGGCAAAGCCTCCAGAAACCTTAAAGCCAACATAGTGCAATTTTCAATTGCTTCCTCCTCTGCAGGAAGGTTGGAGAAACCTTGCCCTCATCACTGGGCTTTCATTCCTAGCATTCCTAAAGATCTTAGGCCCTGCATCCCTGTCTGTAGCTAGGGATGTCCGTAGCCCAAGATCTTTGGCCTAAGGAATGAAGTCTGTTTCCCTGTGAGAGAGTTCTGTTATTAGGAGAAAAGGGGGAAAAATATCTCTTTTATTATCTTCCCAAATCCTTGCAGATTGCTCAACAATATCTACCTTCCATTCAAAACGGGAAGATGCAAGGGAAAATGTATGTCACTGACCAAGAGTCGTTAACACTGCTGCTGACTGGAGCTTCAACAGAACTCATGAAACTGACTTAGAATGAGGCGACACAACGTGAAAGCTCCACTCATACCCCACGTCAGTAAAATGTATCCCATTCTGAGGTTAACCCCAGACATCGCACACTGTTTAACTGTGTCCTGTAAACATTTTGCTAAAGTAAACCACAGGGGTTTATTCAGACATTTTGAATGTGGGCAGACATTAAACCCAAAAATCCCCATTGGTACTGCATAGATTTTTAGTCAGTAAATAGAAGGAGAGGAGAGGCCTATAAACACACCCACTCTGAAATATTTCTGTCTTTAAATTCAGCACTCTATTCTTTTATTTCTCACCAAAATATTTTTTTTGTGTGTGGTACCATGTGAAATGTAGGTCAAGTTGCTGGTAAGTGCTGGATAAAATTTGTTTATTCCTTAAGTAAATGGTACAAGTCTTCTAGTCTGACATGGATTTCAGGGTATTACTCCATTCCGTTTAATTTTGTGGAATTCTTAACCTAGCTATTTCTTAGATGCTAGATTTTTATTCATAACTGTATCACTTTACCTTGAGGGAAATTTTTATGTTAAAAATTGAAATTCATGAGTCCTTCTACTCTAGGCACCAATAATGAGAACAACTGAAATTTTATATAGACGGCTCTGCTTGAAGCTAAGGAAAGTCATAGCAAGTACCTACATACATCAAGGAATCAGATGTGCTGTGAGCAGAAGGCTGTATCTTTCCAAATCTCATATGGAAGCCCCAGTTGCCCAGTGTAGTGGAATTTAGATGTAGACCTCTGGGAGGTACTTAAATTTCATAAAGTCCTAAGGTCGCAGCCTCCATACTGGTTTTAATACCCTTATCAAAAGGAGAAAGCGCAAAGACCACTCCACTGTTACCATAAGGATACAAGAAGAAGAAAACTCTGGTGGTTTGGATCTTAAATGCCCTCCAGAGGCCCATATTCCTGCCAGCCTGTAGCACCGTTGGCAAGTGACAGAAGTGTGAGGATGTGAGGCCTGATGGGAAGAACGTGGCTCACTGAGAACTCACCCTTGGAAGAGATGTGGAGACCTACTGCCTCTCCTTTCCCATCGTCTGTTGTCCAGCCAGCAGGAAGCAAGATGTGTCCACCATACCCCCCCTGCCAAACTGCACTCCATTCCCAGAGACTCAAAGCAAGCAGGTCACATGACTCTGATAGTTGTTTTGTTGTCAACTTGACCTTTTTAGTCATCTTAGGTGGGTCTCTGGGGATGTTCCCAGGAAAGCAGCCTCTCAGTAGAGGGCAGGATGTAAAGAAGCTCAGGGAAGCTAGAAATGAGCATCCCTTCCTGGGAGGGCAGTGCAGGAAGGAAATTCCAGACTCAGGAAGCCAGCAAGTCTGGGACAGGGTTGGTCCTGCTTAATCTCCAACTGTTCTTTTTTTTTTTTTTTTTTTTTTTTTTTGGTTTTTCGAGGAAAGGTCTCGCTCTAGTCCAGGCTGACCTGGAATTCACTCTGTAGTCTCAGGCTGGCCTCCAATTCACAGCAATCCTCCTACCTCTGCCTCCCAAGTGCTGGGATTAAAGGCGTGCGCCACCACGCCTGGCTTCCAACTGTTCTTTCTGACATGAACTAACACCATGACTCGACTTCCACTGAGAGAAGGGTCTCTGTTGTTAAATGAACTCAACTAGATTTAGCTCCAGTCCTGACCTCATCAAGAAGAATAGCAGCTTGTTTTTAATGAAGCCAGAGCTTAGAAAATGCTTACCACAACAAGGAGACGGTGAGAGAGGACTCGTAAAACCCTCAGTGGTGGTACATCGTCCCAACGTTTGTCTATATTATAATCCAGATCAATTGAAGGCCTCTAATTCAGAGAACAGGAAATGAAGAAAGTCTGCCCCTCTTATAAAAATAGTATCACATCCTTCCTGTGCGTGCTTTAAAAATAAATATTTTACTTGTCTATGGCGAGTTAAGTGCCCTTCACTAATTTCTTTGGGAAGAACTCTCACCATGGACTGGACTACCCTTTCACTGATAAATCTCAGCAGTGTGGTTTGTGCTGTTCTCCCAGGGTTTCAGCCTGGGTGGTCAAGGTGCAAGGCCCCTGACGCAGCCTCATGAAGGACCGACCTCAAGCTAAGGAGACACTAAGGCTGAGGTTGGAGATCCCATTGGTTGTGTGCAACTGACAGAGGCTGTGGGCAAATCCCAAGGAGAAGGGCATAGTATGAAAGCCTTTCCCTAGGGGACCATGCTTGGGAAGTTCCAAGTCCCCAGCAGTGAGGATACAGGGAGGAACCTCACCCCCTGAGGGACTGTCCCACAGATCTTGACTGAACTCGAGCCAAATCTAGGCTCCTTGCTCCTTGCCGCAGGTCCTATATTCTGGGAAGCCTTCCATGAGCCAGCACTGAGGACACAGAAATAAATGAGCCAATCTTTCATCTCCGGAAGCTCATCACCTAGAAGATCATTTCACATTTTCTTTAATAGTTTTCTGGATTAAGGCTGGAGAGATGGCTCAGCGGTTAAGGTACTTGCCTCCAGTGCCTAAAGACCCTGGTTCAATTATCCAGGACCCACATAAGCCAGACCCACAAGGTGGTGGCCCTGGCGCTCTCTCACTCTCTCACTCTCTGTATCTCTCTGCTTGAAAATGAATAAATAAAATATTTAATAAAAAATAATAATTTTCTGGTTTAAACACATGCTTAGGTCCATGGCCCATTTTAAGTTAAATTTTTATCTAGGCATGACATAAATTGAGGTTGATTTCTTTGGACGAAGAACCACTGCTTCAAAGAGCCCTTTCCCTGACTGGCATTGAGACTTTCTCCGAAAGTCAGTTGACCTTGTATGTATGAGTCTGTGGCTGTCCTGTGTCAACTCAGTCGCCATTTTTCTTTTCCAATAGAGACTCACCTTGGTTATTGTAGCACGGTCATTGTCTTGAAATGGGTCATCTTCGAAGTTTATTTGCCTTTTTCAAAATCGTTTGGGTGTTTCTGGGTTGTTTGAGTTTCCGTATAAAGCTTACAATCAGCTTATCCAGAAAATATCAAAAGTCTACCAGGGTAAGCAGCCACTTTCTGATTGGATCTGCGGCCCACTCCCCTGGAAGGAGCTCAGGCCTGATAGTGTGAACCTGGTCAGAAGCCCCAGACTGGGGAAGGAAGGAAGCTACCATGGTTGTTTTGCTAAATGGACGTGTTGTGCCATCAAACTGCCTTGTAAATATTTACGTTTATGCCTATAGTCCAGTGTTCTTCTCATCTTTGGTCAGAGAGCTGCTTTTGCAGTGGACGGTAGTTACTGCAGACTCAGGGTGCTGAGAATAAGTGACTGTTGAGTGTTCGGTGGAAAACGAAGCATCTATGTCCCCCCTCCAAGGCTGGGGGAACATTGCAGAAGAGGAGACCAGAGGATGAGGAGGGGTGCTGTGGAGGGTCTTCTAGACATGACACGGTCATCTCACTCAGGAACTCACAGCAGCCGTGAACTCCATCATGCAAAGGGGAGAGACTTGTCAAACCCCACTCCTCCAGGGGTGCTCCTGGCAATTCATGGTTGCTGGGAAGGGGAGACATGCTCTTCAATGGTATACCCACTGGAAAGTTGCCCATTGTCCTGATTTGATCCAGGTGTCCCCCAACAGACAAATGAATGTGTTCTCAGTGATCAATGCTCAGCTGATGGCAGTTTGGATTTTACAACCTCACTGGAGCTGTGTTGTCAGGGGCAGGATTATGGGGGTTATAAGCAGGCTCCCCCTTGCCAGTGTTTGGCACACCTTCCTGCCGCTGTTTGCAGTGCTGTGGCGGAGGTGATGTCCACCCTCTGCTCATGCCATCGTTTTCCCTGCCAGGATGGAGTCTCCCCTCGAGTCCGTAAGCCAAATAAACCCATTCCTCCACAAGCTGCTTTTGTTTGGGCTCTTTCTGCGCAGCAACTAGAATGCTGACCGTGACACCCATGCTCCAGGAAATGATGCCCCCATCCATCCACGGACATGCAAGTAGCTCTAATTAACTCAGGAACTCACACATATACTCACGTGCAAAGACATAAAGGTAGAAGGGGCCCATTTGGGAAGAAGAAAGGGCTCTGTGGAAGGGGGACAAGAGAAAATAATGGGGAGCAAATGTGATCAAAATACATTATGTATGTGCATAATTTTTTAAAATTAATCAGATTAGAAATATAAAGCCCACTTACCTTCCTTAGAGTGTGACTTGAACTTATAAATCAGTCTTGGGAGAATTAGCACCTTAATAATATTGAATATTTCTATTCATGATCACTCTGGAATGCTCCTTTTTGGGCCCCTCTACCTGTATCATCCATCTTTCTACATATTTTTCTGAGATTTCCAAAGAGCATTTGTAACACACTATGTCACATAATCCATAGTACTGAGGACCCAGATGGTGTGTAAAAATGTCACAATTTAAGAGTACTACCTGAGAACTGATATGAACATATATTTAGTATTATAACAAATGACAGAAAGTTAGGTCATGCCTGAAGTGTGCCAACAGACATTTTTTCTAATAGTTACACGGTTTGGTCAATATATTACTTCTCCTTGGGTTTTGAAAACAAGATGTCTAGTCACTTTGCTTAGGATATATGCCTTCGCTTTCCTTCTTCCAGTCTCTGCAAGGACAAACCCTCTGCTCGGATGTAAACTGTTTGCTAAACACAATCCCTGAATAACAGGTGATGTGAGGTCCAAGACTTCACAGCTAGCTTCTTCTGAATAGAAATAAGAAAAAAAAAATACAGATCTTTAAGCACCGAGTATGACAAGAGTTTATATAGCACAGACCCAAACAATCAGCAGGGAAATCCTCCATAAATAAAGTCTGAAGCAGTTTCCTTGCAAACCAGCTAAAAAACCAAGCTTTCTTCATACTCACGTGGACACACTTCTCTATGTAACCCCCGGGTGTCTTTTAGGAAGAGGATTGGATTTTTACAGAACTGGGTTGCCTTCAGCTCCTCTGAATGTCTAACAGCCTCAGACAAATCATCCTGCTGCCCCAGAACCCATCGCTGAAGGGCTTTCTCCTCACACCCGCAGCTACTTCACATTTATAATATTTCCAAGACTCCTAGAGTGATAGTGCCTGCACTGAGAAACCCTTGTTTTGCAACTATGGAAACTGAGGCTGCAAAGTCTACCCACAGTCTCAAGACACATGGTGCTGATGCAGAAACCCTACTGGAAAGCAAGTTTTCTGTCATTTGCTGTTGAAGAATACAGTATCATAGAATCAGCTGAAGTCGTTAAGCACTAATTATTGCCAGGTAGCCCTATCTATTTTTTTAATTATCTAACAGACAAAGAATTATATTTAATATTTTAAGATAATTATATGCAGGACTCTTTTGGTCCAAAAAAATCCCTTTCTCCTCCTGACATTCTTTTGTTCTCAGGTTGGGATTTTATTTCTTGGCCTTTGCATTTCCGTACAGATAATTTTTGGGGCACAGCCAAATGTGCTATGGAGTCGTTTTCATAAGTATTTTTATAAAATGCAAAAGCATTTCGAAGTCAAGACATTCTTAAACTATTAAAGGCTCTGGAAGTTGCTGCTTTTTGGCTGTGTGTGTGTTTTTTATTATATCTACCAATTGAAAAACAAAAGTAATGCATGTTTGTAGGGTATGGCACGGTGCTTTGATGCAGGTATACAATGGAGAATAATGAAATCAAGTTCATTAACGTGTTCATCGCCTCACAAAGTTAACATTTTATGATGAGAAAATTTAAATTTAGAGGTTTTCAAATCATTTTTTAAAATATTTTATTTATTCATTTTCAAGCAGACAGATACAGAGAGAGAAAGAATGAGAGAGAACCAGGGCCACCACCTTGTGGGTCTGGCTTATGTGAGTCCTGGGGAATTAAACCCAGGGCTTTAGGCACTAGAGGCAAGTGCCTTAACCGCTGAGCCATCTCTCCAGCCCACAAATCATTTTTTTTAAGAATTCTAATATAGAGAATTTTGTTCTAAAAGTCTACATATAATTTTGTTTGCAAGGTTTGATTCCAGGGTCAGGTAAAACCACTGTAACTCACCATTCCCTTGTTCAGCTGCCCCTTCTTTGCACTTTCTTTCCTTGCATTTTACTTTAATTTGATATCCTTTTGGATATTTGTTTGTTTATTTGTTTATTATTTTGGTTTTTCAAGGTAGGGTCTCGGTCTAGCCCAGGCTGACCTGGAATTCACTCTGGAGTCTCAGGCTGGCCTCGAACTCATGGCGATCCTCCTACCTCTGCCTCCCGAGTGCTGGGATTAAAAACATTCACCACCATGCCCAGCTGGTTATTTTCGAAGCAGCACTAAAACCCATTCTGGTATTTTCTTAGGGGCGTTGCAGGGGACATTGGCTCTTATATGAAGATCCATTGAGAAATTTCTCTCAGAACTAATGGCCAAGGGGGACATTTGTGCACATAAGACAGTGGTGAACTAGTCGATGAGCTACTATGTGGATGCTGGGAAATTTTTCACTCAATTTTCAGAAACAAATTTGGAGACAATGCCTCCTGTGTATTTTCCCCAGGTATTTGCTTTCTATACTGGTTAATGCTTTCTCAGGCTCATCGCTTTTATGTAATTTATAGCTTCTCATCATGTAGATGTTTGTATTTTTCAATACTTTTCTCAATGAAACATGCTTGAAGTATAGGTGGTTTTAAATACATGTCGCCCAAGCGTCCTCAGACCTCATCAAAGACACACTGAGAGCGATTTGAATAAAAGCTAAAATGTTGCTAGTCTATTCTTTTTCTTTTAAGTTTGGGGTTCCTATATACCATGCTATCTGGAGCTGGGGGGGGATGGCTGAGTCCTTAGGAGCACTTCCTGGGCAAGCAGGAGGGCCTGAGGAGGCCTGACACCCAGGACCCACAGAAACAGCTGGGCGTGGTCACACACATCTGTCATCCCAATCCGGTGACAAGCAGGGACCAGAGACTCACTGGAGCTCAAAACAGAGACTCCAGATCAAGTGAGAAGAGGTGACAGAGAGACAGAGCAGAGCGCCCAACTTTCCTTCCTGTCATCACAGGAGAGAGAGCACACCCTGCCACAGGCATGGCATGGACACACTCACACACTCACACACACACACTCACACACACACACACACACACACACACACACACACACACACACACACACACACACACACACACACACACACACACACACACACACACTCACACTCTCACAGACACACATACTCAAACACACGCTCACACACACACACACACTCACTCACACACTCACACACACACACACTCACACTCTCACACACACTCACACACTCACACTCTCACAGACACACATACTCAAACACACGCTCACACTCACATACACACAACTCACACACTCATATTCACACACATACACTCACACACACAAATAAAGTAACATAAAAGCATTTCACTTGAATAGTAGGTGAATATTTTTGGAGACAATCTCTGAACCCATTGCTCACCCCATCCAGCCAGCGAACCCCAGGAGAGATTTCTTTTCTCTCTCTCCCTCCCCAGTGCTGGGATTCAAGGACCCAGTTTTCACTACATATGCTGGACATGCAAACTTGCCTCACTGCGTGGAGAGCTCTTGACCCACTGTGCCATCGAAGCCCCAGGTCCCGATGGACAGACATCTCCAACGTTTGCCTCCCAAGACTCCTCTGAAAGGTCAACATCCTACTTGACTGAAGGCAGAAAAATATGTGGTATGGGACAGTTGTATGATTCGAGCTTGAAAGAATGCATCGTTTCTGCTCACGTACCTCTGGAGAGAACTTAGTCATCTGAGCGCACACAGACTCTGGCTGTGTACAGGAAGGAGAAGGGAAAAAGCTACCGACCTTTCTAGTCTTTTGCTACAGGTTTTTTTCCGTGAATTAGGATCCTACTATGCTCTGCTATATTCATTTACAATTACAGAGAGCATTTCCCTGTCATGTTTCTATAAATTAATTTTTACTGGAATATACCACGTCTATTCATTCCTATATTGTCTGTGGCTGTTTTTTATGATTACTGCAAAGTTACATAGCTGCAAGGAAGACCTTATGGGCTCCAGGCTTCAAATATTATTATCTGACTCTTTACATTAATTAAAAAAAAGTTGCTGACCAGAGTTTAGGCTGCAAATCTAGAGCAAGATACTTGAGTCTAGTCACATACTCCCTGTGATGGCTGGGTTTTGTTGTCAACTTGACCTTTTTAATCACCTTGGGTGGGTCTCTGAAGATGTTCACAAGAAGGCAGCCTCTCCACAGAGGGCAGGATGTAAGGAAGCTCAGGAGAACTAGAAATGAACATCCCTTCCTGGGAGGGCAGTGCAGGAAGGAAATTGCAGAGACTCAGGAAGCCAGCAAATCTGGGAAAGGGTTGTAAGACCCCACCCTAAGGCTATTATATAAAGAGGGAGAAAATTTCTCTTTTTCCCCTTGCCTGTTGCTGGTGTGTGTGTGGTACTGGAGATGGTTTTTTCTATCGGCTTGGACCTGTGAAAGGGGCCTCTTTCTCTATTATGGAACTTCGCGTGGATCTGTAGCGTCAATGAACCCTTCCCTCCCATAACTGTGCCTGGTTTGGAGAGTCATCCTAACGTTGTGGGCTGACTACGATACTTCCCTATTAATCTTTTGGGCTTCTTCAACTGTCATACTCTCTTATCCCTGTCCTATGGGCCGACAATTGTATTAATGCAATGTCAGGGCATTTGGCTTTTTGGCTTCAGACCACTTCCTCCAATTGTCATGACTGATTTTTAAATTTCACTTTTCTCCTCAGTCATTCAGTTTTGGTTCATAACACATTATATTCCAGGCACCCAAATTAATAATGCACGTGCTAAGTGACATTTCTTTCCTCCAAATAGAGAGGCATGACAACTGGGTCAATAGTGGGACAACCGTCTGCTCTCTGCTTGGACTTGAGGCTGCTCCACGGGAGGAAATACAGGCCTGGTCCTGAAGACCAGGTCAAAAGCCTATGGTGGGGGAGGTCATGAGTTCTAGGGGAGTAATGCCAGCTGTTGTCTGGCTAAATGCATGTATTATGCCAACTAAACTGCCTTACAAGCACTTTTTTTTAAATATATATTTATTGTCCATAATGAGTTACATTATTTAGTGGGCAAACAATGTGTTGTTATCCCGAATTCCCCAATTCCCCCCTCCCCATCCCCGATCAGTTGGATATCCTCCTCCGTGGGCTGTCTGTGTTGGTCCTTGTGGCAAGGGATCCTGGATATCCTAGTACTCAGCCCGGTCTCTAGTACTCATCACGGTACTAGCACTTTTTTAAATGTGTATACTCATATACTAATGCTACTCTCACTCTTGTCCAGAGAAGCTTCTCTTTTTCAGATGGCGATGACCACTGAGATAACTCAAAAGATACCATAGTGCTGAGAAGAAATGACAGTGGAGTGTTCAGCACTGGGACATCTCTGTCACACTTCCTGAGGCTCAGGGTCTATTGCAGAAGACATAGAGGAAAGATTGTCAGAGCCAAATGAAGGGTAGGACTGCTCACAATGCAATCTTCCAGATTCCAAAATGGCCTTGATATTCATGGCCTGGCAGTGTCTGATGACACTACATCATGGGAAGAAAAGATGGTGACAATGAAATAAAATAGAAACTAACTGAGGGGGAAGGGGATTGATGGAGGGTGGATTTGAGAGGGGAAGGTGGGAGTAGGGAAGGAATTATCATGGCTTATTTCTATAATTATGGAAGCTGTCGATAAAATGCTAAAATAAAAAAGAAAGGCATAAATATCATCAATGCTCAGTGAGCAACACTATGGATATTTCCCTTTCTATTTTTTTTCCTGGTAAATAAACTGCACCTGTGAGGTCATAACTATTTCCATCACAAAATCCAAACCAGGATTAACTCATCCCAATAGAAGAAAAGAGGGCTGGAGAGATGGCTCAGCAGTTAAGGCACTTGCCTCCAGTGCCTAAGGCCCTGGACTCACATAAGCCAGATCCACAAGGTGGTGGCCCTGGCGCATTCTCTCTCTCTCTCTCTCTCTCTCTCTCTCTCTCTCTCTCTCTCTCTCTCTCTCTCTCTCTCTCTCTGTCTATCTCTCTGCTTGAAAATGAATAAATAAAATATTTTTTAAAAAAAAAGAAAAGAAATGAGGCTGAAGGGAAAAGTAAAGAAAAACCATTCTTAGTGATAGCAAAGGGACTCTTAAATATAAAGTATATTTCTTTTAAAGAAATATGCCTTCTTTCAAAACACTATTGTGAGACAACCTTAAGCGCCCTAAAAACTGCCATCAAATGAAAAGGAAAATAGAAAGAATCATGAATTTAAAAAAAAAAAAAGAAATTCTAAACTGTAAAATATTTGCCTAAATGAAATTAAATAGCACAAGAGAAACTCCGTGGCCCTCTCAGAAGTACCTATAAAATCACAAGCTAGACCTGCCTCGGAGCTAAACAGCCAGTTAATCACTGCTTGCCCACTGACGTAACAAGGATGTGCTTGCGTGGATTATTTACAAGACCAAATACATGATTAATTAAAAGACACAGTTTAAAAGACCCTGTTTTTAATGTTTTCGTTATGTAAGTGGACCCAGATTTGTGAATAAAACTCGCCCAAGAACCACGTGAAAAAGTCACCGATGATTCATGACGGATTTCCTTTCCTGACTGGCCTCGTCCTTTCCAAAGAAGTTCATCTTCTTCCCGGTGAAAACACATAAAAGTTGGGAGCTGCAAAACCACACAGAGGAAAGCAACTTCATCTTCTTTTTAATTTTTCTTCAATGTCTCATCCAAAGCCCTCTTACCTAAATACACATATGTCATGGAAGTCTTTCTGGGGGGGTTAAAAAAAAGTGATTCATGGTTTAATAAAGTTAGAGCTAATTTGGAATTGCTGCTTTCATTGACATATTGACTTTTTTTAATATATATTTATTGTCCATAATGAGTTACATTATTTAGTGGGCAAACAATGCGTTGTTATCCCCAATTCCCCAATGCCCCCCTCCCCATCCCCGATCAGTTGGATATCCTCCTCCGTGGGCTGTCTGGATTAGTCCTTGTGGCGGGGGATCCTGGATAGCCTAGTACTCAGCCCGGTCTTCCTGTGACATATTGACTTTTAAAAGGTGAACGAGTCTCCAGTGGCTTTGGCCGAGAGTCTTGCACGGGGTAAATAAAAGGACCGTAGGATCTCCTGGCATCTTCCTTAAACTAATGTGGTCCTGATGTGCTCTAGGAGGCGTACAAGGAAGAAAGCCATGTTCAGAAGTTGGCATGCTGGGTCTAGGGAGGTGGCTCAGTGGGTGAGAGCACCTGTCTGTAAGCCTGAGGACCTGAGTTCAATCCCAGCACCTCCGTAGAGAGCTCCCGGGGCAGGACCAGCCGGCATCAGTGTGTGAGGGAGTGAGCCATGTCGCCATGTGCAAAGTGCATCGTCCAGTCCCAGGGTGACGTGGGGACATGTTCATTGACATGCCTTTGCTGCCTGTGGTGGAGGCCTCGCTTCCTCAGCACAAGGGGCTCCTGACATCATGGCAGCTGGAATCCCACAGAGGCCTGGACCTGGGGGCTCCCCGGGGCTGGAGAAAGGAGAAACCTGGTCTTCTGTGTCCCGGCCTTGGGGGAGCCCTGTCCTCGATGCTTTGCTTCACTGGAAAAGTGTGAGGGGAGCCAAAGGAGCCATCTTGGAGTTTCCACGGACACTAACTGACCAAGGCCTCCTTGTGTTCCAGGCTCTACGTGGCCTTCCAAACTGAGCAAATGTCTGTGAAGTTATTCTGTATTCCTAACTAGAGTGCGAGTGTGTGTGAGTGTGTAGATGAGTGAGTGTGTGTGAGTGTGTGTAGGTGAGTGAGTGTGTGAGTGTGTGTATGAGTGAGTGTGAA
>PVHP010034115.1:0-19251 GCA_004024765.1 Zapus hudsonius
GGACCAAAGTCTCCCTTTCTTTTTTTTTTTTTTTAATTGTCCATAATGAGTTACAACATTTATTTAGTGGGCAAACAATGAGTTGTTATCCCCAATTCCCCACTGCCCTCCCCTCTCCCCTCAACTGGATAACCTCCTCCATGGGTCGTCTGGATCAGTCCTTGTGACAGGGGACCATGATTAGCCAAAATCTCCCTTTCTTGCCTGGGGGACTGGGGCTAATTTCCCCTGCCCAGGGAACAGTGGCTGCTTTCCCATGTGAATCCAGTGGCCACTTCCCCGTGCTCAGGGAACCCCAAGGTTCCTTTCCTGTGACAGGGGAAACCGGGGGCTCCTTTCCCACACCCAGGGAAACTGTGGCTGGTTTGAAGAGCCCAGGGAACCAGCAGATTTGCTCCTGTGCCTGGGGAGCCCAGTGAGCACAATCCCACGCCTGAGGAGCTCGGCTGCTCCTTTCCAGTTCTCAGATATCTAAAAGGCATCCCACCAACCACCTCAAGTGGAATCAAAATGGGTAGACCTCAACACAAAAATATTATACCAGCTGAGGAAACCACACCAAATAACATCAACAACAAAAATAAAGGGAGAGAGCAGAGGCAGGCCCAGGAAGACATGACGCTAAATCTTGATCATACTGGCACAGATCCTAAGGAGAACTTAACGTTAGTCATGTGAGAAAAGATGGACCAACATATTGAAAGGCTACAAAGTCAGCTTATTAGCTTTGCCACCAGGCTTAATATAATAGAGGAGAAACAAATGGACGTCAGAAAAGACATATCAGAACTAAAGGCAAGCCAGCAAAATGAAGGCTTCAAAAGCCAGCTTTCCAAATTAACCGAAGACATCTGCAAATATAAGAATGACTGTCAGGAAGAAGTAATGAAATCAAACCTGGAAATGAAATCACATCTCAGCAGGATGATAGAAGCAAACCCAAAAGAAGTTGCAGAAAACAAAAACCATAGTGAAATAATAAGAACATCCCTAGAATCTCTTACCAACAGGATTAATCACTGGGAAAACAGAACCTCAGACATGGAAGACAGAACAGAGGAGAATTCGAAAGAAACCAGAACCTTGACAAAATTCAAAAGACCAAGTGAACAAGACTCAAGGGAAATGTGGGAAACCATAAAAAGACTTAATCTCAGGATCACGAGAATCCCAGAAGTAGAAGAAAAACAAACTAGAGGCATAGAAAGTATTTTCAACAAAATCATTCAAGAAAACTTCCCATACTTGGCAAGAGATAGTCCTATACAGCTAAGAGAGACACCGAGGACCCCAAACAAATTGGACCAAAGGAGGAACACCCCAAGACATATCTTAGTTACAATGCCAAACATTGAGGATAAAGAGAGACTCCTTAGAGCAATGAGAGAAAGGAAACTCATATATGAAGGAAAACCCATCAGAATCATGTCAGACTTCTCCATAGAAACTTTAAAAGCCAGGTGAGCTTGGAACAAAGCAATTCTAGGCCTAAATAAGAAAGGATTCCAACCTAGACTACTCTACCCAGCAAAGTTATCCATCATAATTTATGGAGGAATTAAAAACTATTCCATGAGACTAATCAGCTTTATAATTACTTGAGCACAAAGCCAAACCTTCAAAAGATACTTCATGAGATATCCCATGCAGCCGAAACAAACAACCGACCCCAGGAAAGGAACAGAGAACAAACAAGGTAACACAAAAGAGATAGCAGCAACAGCTCAGATACCAACCTCCATATTCTCTACAACATGGCAAAGCTCACAGTTATAACTTTGAATGTAAATGGACTCAACTCTCCTATAAAAAGACACAGGATAGCAGGTTGGATCAGGAAAATGGACCGTTCCATCTGATGTCTTCAAGAAACACACTTTATCACTAAAGACAGTAACCTACTGAGAGTAAAAGGGTGGAAAAAGTTTTCCAGGCATGTGGGAAGAATAAAAAAGCAGGTGTGTCTACTCTAATATCTGACAAAATAGACTTTAAACCAACAGCAATAAAAAAGGACAATGATGGACACTTCCTACTCGTCAAGGGAATAATACAACAAGAAGACATCAATACACTAAATATGTATGCACCAAATGCAAGGGCCCCTCAGTTCATTAGGCATAAATTACTCAAAAGCAAAGCAGATATAGATGTCAACACCATCATAGTAGGCGACTTTAACACTCTACTGTCATCCCTAGACAGATCGTACAAACAACAGACAAGCAGGGAAATCAAGCTGCTAAATGGCACCATAGACAAACTAGAGATAACAGACATGTACAGAACATTCCACCCCAAGGACAGAAATTACACATTCTTCTCACATAGAACTTTTTCCAAAATTGACCGTATACTGGGCCATAAATCATGCCTCAGGAAATTCAGAAATATAAGTGTAATCCCCTGCATCATATCAGACCACAACACATTAAAACTAAAAATTAACAATGGGAGAAGATCCAAAAATTTCAACAGATACTGCCTATTGCACAACTCGCTCCTGAACAATGAATGGGTCAAACAAGAAATCAGACAGGAACTCCAGAACTTCCTAGAAACAAATGATAATGAGGACACAACCTTTCAAAACTTGTGGGACACAATAAAGGCAGTTCTAAAGGGTAAATTCATTGCACTAAATGCCTTCATAACAAAGACAGAGAGGTCTCAAATCAACCAACGATCCTCACACTTAAGGTCATTAGAACAGATTATTGACTTGGAAACAATGAAAATAATTGAAAAATTCGACAAATCAAAGAGGTAGTTCTTTGAAAAATTCAATAAGATCGACAAACCCCTGGCCAACTTAATCAAATGAAAAACTGATAAGGCTCAAATTAACAAAATAAAAAATGAAAAGGGTGAGATCACAACAGATCCTGAAGAGATTGGAAGTACCATCAGGTCATACTTCCAAATCCTCTACTCTGCAAAATTAGAGAACCTGGAAGAAATGGATAAATTCCTGGACACCTATCAACTTCCAAAGCTCAGAACAGAGCAGATAAAGATACTAAACAATCCGATAACAAACTCAGAGATTGAATTCGTAATCAAGAACCTCCCCAAACAGAAAAAAAAAAAAAAAAAACATGTCCAGATAGTTTCTCAGCTGAATTCTACCAAACCTTCATCATAGAACTGAAACCTCTTTTTGAAGCTTGTTAGGGACAGAGAAATAGAGGGTAGCCTCCCAAACTCCTTCTATGAAGCTACCATCGCCCTAATTCCCAAACCTGGCAAGGATGTAACAAAAAATGAAAGCTATAGACCCATATCCCTGATGAACTTGGATGCAGAAATCCTAAACAAAGTCCTAGCAAACTGAATACAAACCCACATAATGTCTACAATTCACCCTGACCAAGTTGGCTTCATCCCAGGGAAGCAGGGATTTTTCAACATATGTAAGTCGATAAATATAATTCACCACATTAACAATCTCAATTGTAAAAACCACATGGTCATCTCAATTGATGTTGAGAAGGCTTTTGACAAAATTCAACACCACTTCATGTTCATAACCCTGGAAAGAATAGGCACAGATGGCCTTTACCTCAACATGATAAAATCAATATACAGATCTCCTAGAGTACAAATAATACTCAATGGAGAACGACTCAAGGAGTTCCCGCTTAACTGAGGAACAAAACAGAGGTGTCCATTCTCACCACTGCTCTTTAACATAGTGCTTGAAGTTCTAGCCCAAGCGATAAGAGAGGAGAACAGCATAAAAGGGATACAAATCGGAAAGGAAGAAGTCAAATTATCTCTCTTTGCAGATGACATGATTCTTATACATATCAGATCCAAACAACAGAATCACCAAACTCCTGAAGGTGATCAATGCCTTCATCAGAGTGGCAGGATACAAAATTAACTCAAAAAAAATCAGTAGCCTTTCTATATACAGAAGACAAACATTTGGAAAAAGACATCAGAGAAACTGTCCTTTTCTCTATATCCTCAAACAAAATCAAATACCTGGGAATATCACTAACCAAGGTAGTGAAAGACTTATATAAGGAACATATTAAAATACTCAAGAGAGAAATAGAGGAGGATGTGACAAGATGAAAAGACATTCCATGCTCATGGATAGGTAGAATCAATATAGTAAAAATGACAATCCGGCCAAAAGCAATCTACAGATTCAATGCAATGCCAATAAAAATCCCAAGCTCCTTCTTCACAGACATAGATAAAATAATCTCTAAATTTATTTGGAATGATAAGAGACCTTGGATAGCTAGAACTATTCTGAGTAAAAAAAAATTAAGCAGGAGGTATCACCACACCTGACTTTAAAACATACTACAAAGCCATAGTAACTAAAACAGCATGGTATTGGCAGAAAAACAGGCAGTCTGACCAGTGGAATAGAATTGAAGACCCAGCCTTTAATGCAAGTAACTTCAGCTTCTTAGTCTTCAACAAGGGTGCCAACAATGTAAGCTGGGCTTAAGAGAGTGTATTCAACAAATGGTGCTGGACAAAATGGATAAACACGTGTAAAAAAATGAAAATAGACCCACTCCTTTCACCATGCACAAATATTAACTCCAAATGGATCAGAGACCTCAATATTAACCATACCACCCTAAACACCCTGGAAGAAAACATAGGAGGAACCCTACATGAGATAGGAATAGGGAATAAGTTCCTGAGAAAATCTCCAGTAGCCCAGGAAGTGCAACAGTCACTTAACCAATGGGACCTGATCAGACTCAAAAGCTTCTATACAGACAAAAACCATTGTTCTCAGAGTCAATAGACCCCTTTCAAATTGGGAGATAATTTTCGCCAGCTCCAACTCAGACAGAGGCCTAATTTCCAGAACCAAAGAGATCTCAAAAAAATTAATAATAAAAAAGCAAACTGCCCCCTCACAAATTGGGGCACTGATCTCAACAGAGAATTTACAGAGGAAGAAACACAAATGGTCTTTTCTCACCTGAGAAAGTGTTTAGTATCCTTAAGCATCAGGGAAATGCAAATCAAAACCACAATGAGACACCACCTTTCCCCCTCAGAATGGCAATCATAAAGAAAACCAACAACAATTGTTGCTGGCAAGGATGCAGGGAAAAAGGAACACTCATTCATTGCTGGTGGGATCCCAAACTTTTTCAACCTCTATGGAACGCAGTGTGGAGACTTCTGAACAGAATGGACATAGAACTACCAACGGACCCAGCTATCCCTCTACTAGGCATCTATCCACAAGATACCACATCTCGATGCAGAAACATTTGCACAACTATATTTATAGTAGCTCAATTCATAATAGCCAAGAATTGGAATCAACTCAAATACCCATCCATGGACAGCGAAACTGTGGTATTTTACTCTGCTGAAAGGAAAAATGACATATTGAAATTTAGGAAAAAATGGTCTGACTTCGAGCAGATCTTACAAAGTGAACACTCAAAAGAACAGAGAATCTAACGCCGCATATTCTCCCTCATATGTGGTCCTTAACCAGGATAACCGTAAACTCTATTCAGACTAGTAGAAAGAAGTGAGAGGTTATGAATGAGGGGTAAGGGATGGAGGGAGGGAAATGGCTTAAGCATGAGGCTAAACCATATTAGGTTCAAAAACATAAAATCCTCACAAGCATACTGTAACCTATTGAGAAAGTAGTGGGCATTGACTGGCAAGAGGGGCCATGAGTGGTAGGAAGAAAGTCTAAGCCTGAGAATAATTAGATCAGTCTGATAACCGTTGGTTCCAACCACTGGTTCCTTCCCTCACTGAGCTGTGGACCAAAGCGACCCATGAGGTTCCAACAACAAGACAGAATTCTTTCAATGCTCTTGAGTGCCCTCTCCAGGCCTGAGGCAAAACCCTGTTGCTGAAGAAACCACAGAATGCCATCGATTAGCATCGAGAGACCCTTTGAGGTCCGGAAAGGTATCCAGGCCCCAGAAGGCAGTTAGTGTCATTCTAGAAGACACTGCATAATCTCCCAGGGGCAACTGATCAAAGACAGCTGGAGTAAACATAGACCACTGACATGAAACACAATCTGCGGCCATGAGTAGACTGACCACATCTCCTACTGGGAGAGAACAGCAAACCAAGAAAGGAGCATTGTGCAATGGAGGAGCCTGGGCCTGGGGGAGACAATCAACAGCTATCATATTCAGCCAAATTTTCCATTTAGTGAGGGGGAGTCATTGTCTGGAACTTGGTATTTAGGGCGATAGGCACCGGATCCCATACTCTTGGGCTTCCAAGACAAGATGCACTGTGGGAGAGATTGATGGGGAGGCTACTAAAAATAGAATATAGGTAATCCAGAATTGTGTATATTGGTTAACCTACACTGATCTCACTCTCCAATGGAGACTGTGTTTATATTTTTCAGGATGCAGCGAGAGAGCTGGGGCCCATCTAACCCTACCAATCGAACTTAGGCTGATAGCCGAGATACTGGCAAAAGAGGAGCCACCACAGTCATATCATGGAGGATCCATATGGTATCCCACAGAAAATGATGGGATGAACAAGGGACCCAGAGCCACAGCCATTCAATCAACACAGGATATGCCTGTGAGACAGAAACAAACGATTTTTGACACAAAGACCCCTAAACTCACAACATTAAAACAGCCTTAATACTCATCCACCATGAATGAGGGAAATGAGTGGAAGAGGGGGCAGAAAGATTGTGAAAGCAGTTGTCAGGGAGACTATCCAGAGGCATGACACCCCTCAGTAACAACATACTAGGGCCAGAAGAACCTGGCTGAATACTAGGCTATCCATGGACCCCTGTTACAAGGACTGATCCAGAAGACCCATGGAGGAGGATATCCAGCTTATTGGGGATGGGGGAGGGGGGCATCGGCGAATTGGGGATAACAACTCATTGTTTGCCCACTAAATAATGTAACTCATTATGGACAATTAAATACAAAAGAGCTGCCCTCTTTAGGACTGAAGAAAAACTGTCTTCTGAGCAAAACAAAATAAAATGGAATCACAGTCAAAAAAAGAGTATTTTTTAATCATTTTAATTCATTTGGTGGGGAGTGGATTTGTGGATTCTCATTTCGTGTTATCAGAGTGCTTGGATTCCAAAAACCCATCATGGTTTCAATTCGAGGTCAGGGGATGCAATCTTTGATACTCAGGCTAGAGCAGCAAGCACTTTATCCATGGAAACAGCTCTTTATCCCCTCACCATTTTAATTCTTAAATTCATATTTGTAACTACCACATTTTTCTTTACAATTATGACCTCAATGGCAAAAGATTGTTTCTCCTTTATTTAAAATTGTATTAAGAATGTTATTACCCCAATGTAAGTTTATTTAAAATTGAAATAAATGAAAATGATAATACCTAAGAGGCCAGGGAACAGAGGCAACAGAATAGCACCTGGGAGGCATGTCACTGAGACAGTAATAAGAGACGCCAGTTCATGTGCTAGACAACATGGCAGGTCTCAAGGCTCAATACTGCACTAATATTACTATAATTAATCCTCACAGTGACTTTTGATGTCAACATTCTGCTTCTTATTTTATGGATAATATATTTGACACATGTAAAGTTAAAACATATGAGCATATTTGAAGAGTTAGTATTGGAATTAAGCACTACAGAGTAAGCTCTGAGTGAAAATCTGAATTGCAAAAATAAATACGATTAACATACACAATTTCACATCTTCAAATTAACAGTTATCACAATATGTAAGTTTTTAAACCCAAGATCAATAGTATCTCATTGAATTAAGATACAATGTTCATAAAAATTGAATAATCAATACTTAGATTTCTTTTGAAAATCAGAACTTATTGTATTTGATGCTTTGTTTGATAAACTGATGGTGTGGTTTCTTCTATCTAAAATGTCCCCATAGGATCATGAGTTTGAAAACTTGGTCCTTGGAAAAAATGGCACTGTTGAGGACGGAAGGTTCTGAAAGCTTTTTGAGGTGAAGACTTAATGGGGAAGGATTGTCACTGGGTGTAGGCCTTAAGTGTTATACATAGTCTCTCTCTCTCTCTCTCTCTCTCTCTCTCTCTCTCTCTCTATCTATCTATCTATCTCTTCTGCAGTGCAATGCAAACTTCCATCTCCTTCCATTACTTCCCTGCCATAATGGATTCTCCCTTCTGGAATGGTAACCTCAACGAAACTCTTCTATGTCTGGAAGCTGCTGCTTGTGATTGGTTATTTTGTTCTTTCCATGAGAAAGAAATTGATACAGAAAATGGGTCATTGAGATAAATCTGACCATGTGGCTCACAGTCTTTTAGAATGGGTTTGCAGAAGGAATGTGAAAGTATATAAAACTTTGCCCTGGAGACACCTCAAAATGCAGTAAGCAGAAATTCTCGGGTCCTTCCTTCAAGAATTTGAGAAACTAGAAAGCCAAGAGAAATGTAAACTGTGGCAGCTCATCTCATGAGGAGAGGTCACAGAGAAAGAAGGACTGAATCAGAAACTGGACAAGAGGTAGTTGATATGATACTCTGGCAAACAGTCTGCCTGCATTGTGCCCATGTCTTGAGAATTTGGAAAAAGTATATTTTAAAAGTAATGGACTAATATGTTTGGCAGAAGAAACTTTCAGACAGAATACCATTGAGTCTCTGGTATGGCTTCCCTTACTTACTCTTATTCAGATATATAATAAAGAGAACAAATTGCATAGCAGAAAGATATGGAAAATGTGCATTTTATTGAAAAAAAAAAGAAACATAAGCAATACCAGACTACAGTTACTTGGGCTATAAATCTACTGCTCTGTACTGGATCAGTAAGAACAGTTCCCTCAGGGCAGGATCCAATCCACTGAGGGCTTAAAATAAGAAGAAAAATTATTTTATCAGAACAGCCTGGAGGACAAATGCTGAGGAAGGTCTCTGCTCATCCCATGACCATCACACAGGAACCACTAAAGGTGTCTTCACTGATGCCCGGGCTTCATTCATCCTGGTATGACAGAAGAATTTAGAAGCACTGCTCATGTGATACTGAATTTAGAAGAATGAAAGATGAGTGATGAAGCAATCATCTATTCAATCATCAACTCTCTCAACTGGTTCCAGTCAGCTGCTGAGGCAAAGCAATGTGAGGCAGGGCCAGAGTCTCTGCAAAGAGGCCCTTTGAAGCTACTGAATGAAGTTGTGAAGGTGAGCCATAAGTCACAAGGGAAAGCAAGGATGTTAGAGATATCTATCCATGGGGCTTCTGAATAAAATGTTGCAGGCTTAAGGAAGCTCTCTCCCTGAGAGAAGCAGCAGGCAGCAGGGGGGGGGGAGTCAGGAATGCCCAAGTACTTCATCAAGGAGTCACAGGGATCACACATGGAGGTTAGAATTTACTGTTGTACCTGGTGAGTTTCAGTCTTGTTTTAGTTCGATTTTTATTTTCTATGCCTTGATTTTTTTTTGGAAATGTGAGTGATCATTTTATGACATTATATGTCGAAAGTATGTAATGTGTGTTTTGATTTTATAAGGCTCACAATTCAGAGATTGCCTTTAGTGTCAGATGAGACTTTGGACTTTTGAAAGGTATTGGTACTGTAAAGACTATGGAGAATTTTTCAAGTTGGACTGAATATATTTTTCATCATGAGATGGCCTAGGGGCCTGTTGAAATTACCTTCTCATTGCTGGGATAAAGCATACACCCAAAAGCTGTTGATGGGAAGAAAGTCTTTCTTTTGGCTGACACTCTCTTAGGCAGACTTCATAATGCCAGGGGACAACATGGCATGAGCAGAAGCTAGGCATCACCTCGGCACCAACAGGTGGAAAAAAGCAGCAGGAGATTGAGCCGAGAAACACTGGCAAGCTGGGGGAAAATATACCTCAAGGTCTGCCACAGCACACACAGCAATTTGGGCTGCATCTCCCAAATTGTAGCCACATCTGGTTCAAGTGAACCCATGAGTTTATGGAGGACATCTCTTCCAAGCGGCCAGTGAGCCTGAGGGTCAGGCAGAGAGGGGGGTTTAGTGATTTGCATGTAAAATACCCTCACAGACTCGTGTGTTCTAATAATTAATCCCCAGCAAAGTGGCACTGTTTTGGAAGGTTGTATGACTTTTAGGAGATGAAATCTTGCTGGAGAAATTGTGTCACTGACATAGGACTTGAGGTTTAAAGTCCAGCCCCATAGACTGCTCTCTCTCTGTCTCTGTCTCTGTCTCTCTGTGTCTGTCTCTGTGTGTATGTCTCTCTGTCTCTCTGTCTCTCTGTCTCTCTGTCTCTGTCTCTGTCTCTGTCTCTCTCTCTCTCTCCCTCCCTCCTTATTTGTGTGATAGCAGGTAGTATATGGCCAGTTTCCTGCCTGCCATGCTTTCTCCACCTCAATGAAATCTATTTCCCCTCTGGATCTGTGAGCTGCATCATTCAGCTTCAAATGGTTAGGTATTTTGTCCGTCAATGAGAAAGGTCCTGATATATGTAGTTGATATTGCCTATAAAGCTATTCAGTGCTTTCTACCTCAGGAACTAAGCCATTTGCTTGGATAAAATATTAAAGTGGAATGTTGCCTGATTATGAAATAATACATAAACATATATGTGTGTAGTTAATAAAACACTGATGTATAATGTGCAGTTTTGCCACTTTTGAATAATTCCCTTAATAAGTCAGTTTCACAGCAATTTTATACTTAAATGTATATTTCTTTTAAATACTCCTCCTGATGTTGGATTTGGAAGTTAAGTTTAATAACATAATTTATAATTTATTTAAATATTAGATATTTTATAACACTTATTTCATAATGCATAACATGACCACATAAGCACATAAAACATGTTTTTGTGTGTGTGCATGTGTTTTCTGTTCTTTTAAAAAAGTAAAAACCAAGAATATGTACAATAGCAGAGATGAACATAATTATACTATATGCCATTATTTCTTGTCTATAATATGTAACCTTTATGTTCATTAAGGTAGGTCAATTTAAAACTCTCATTTATCTCTAAAAATATTTCTTTCTTATTTTACTTTTTTTTTCTTTCGTTTTGTTTTTGGTTTTTTGAAGAAGTAAGGTCTTGCTTTAGCCCAGGCTGACCTGGAGTTCACTATGTAGTCTCAGGTTGAACTTGGGTTCATGGTGATTCTCTGACCTATATCTCCCGAGTACTGGGATTAAAGGTGTTGTTGCGGTCAGCTTTCTAGTTGCTGTGCAGGAAGAACCTAAGCAAAGCGGCTTGTGGAGGAATGGGTTTATTTGGCTTACAGACTCGAGGGGAGACTCCATCCTGGCAGGGAAAACGATGGCATGAGCAGAGGGCTGGACATCACCTCTGCCACAGCACTGCAAACAGCGGCAGGAAGGTGTGCCAAATACTGGCAAGGGGAAACTGGTTTATAACCCTAACAACACAGCTCCATCGAGGTTGTAAAACCCAAACTGCCGTCAGCTGAGGATTGATCTATCAGAACACATTCATTTGTTTGTGGGGGACACCTGGATCAAACCATGATAGGCGTGCACCACCACACCTGGCATTTCTTTTATTTTTAAAGGCACTATCTGAAAACTAGATTCAAGGTACCGCCTCCATACTAATTTCTTCAAACATAAATGTTTTCTCTGTTAAATGAATAGTGGTGACTCTACTTCTGCCAACATTTTAACACATGAGAAAAAAAATTGATGAAAAAATACAGACTTGATTTTCAAAATATCATAACAATTTTGCAGAAGTTTGATTTTAATAGTAATTATGATACAGGTAAATTAATTCAGATATAATTCTTTTGAATGTGTGTGTGTGTGTGTGTGTGTAGGATGTGTATGATATGGCGTGCTCACATGTGTGCAGATGTGCATGTTCTATAAGCATGCCATCAGAGGCCAGAGAAGAACATTGGGGGTTCTTCTCTTTGTTCCTCTGCATATTTCTTTCCCAGAGACAAAGTCTGTCCCTTAAAGGACAGCTGCTATACATCAGCAAGCCCCAGGAATTCTCCAGTTTCCACAGCCTAAGACTTGTGGTTATAGACATAGGTGGCCACATCCAGCTTTTTTAAGCAGGCTCTGGGAAATTGAACTTTGTACTCTCTATGAGAGTGCCGCATGCTTAACCTCTAGGGATCTTAACTACGGAGCCATCTCCCTGTCCTGTTTCCATTTTTGTAGCTGTACATATTTATATTCTGAGAACTACTGAATTCCTCATACCAGGTATATTACATATTTAATATATGCATGGAAGGAACATATCTCATTTAAGGTAAAATTATCTTTTTAATTGAGACCTTTAGAGTGTATGGTGGTTTTGAATCAAATGTCCCAGAACTCAGGTGCATGTGATCAAGTTTCCTACTAAGTCCCCACTCAGTAGATACTTTGGGAGATGGAACCCTTCTGGAGAAAGTTTGTCACCAGGGTTGGACCTTGGGAGTGAGTCCAGGTGGTGTATTCAGAGCAAGCTCGTACTTACTATTCCTTCTCTGCTGTGAATGTTTGATTAAGTGTACCAGCTTCTTTGCTGATGATGAAGTTTCCCCTGGAAATTGTAAGGCTGAAATAAACCTTTCTCTTCCATTAGCTGTTTCTGGTTTTGTGTTTGTTCCAACAACTAGCAGGTGATTACATCAGCTTGGCTTATCTTCAAATAGGCCAGGAGAACGTCCTTTTCTGTTCATCATGTGTAGGAGGCAGGGGAAGTATAGAATGGTCATAAGGTCCAAAAACATTTCTTTGGCCTGTGTGTGTGGGAACCAGGTCTGAGCACTTGTTAGTATAAGGTATCCATGCTAATCTTCCAAGTCTAGTGTCTTGTTTTGTTTTGTTTCCAGTCTCTGGGTGATAAATCTGACAAACCAAGATAAAATTAACATAGCATCAATTCAGTTAATGATGATAAAAAAATGTTCATGCGAGGACTAGAGATAAGGCTTAGCAATCTGGACACTTGTTTGCAAGTCTGAGGGCTTATGTTCGAATCCCCAGTACCCACATAAAGCCAGATACACAAAGTGGTACATGAAACTGGAGTTCATTTGCAGTGTCACGAGATGTGGTGTGGGCCCATTCTCTCTTTTACTTTCTCCCTCTTTGTCTCTTCTGTCTCTCTCCCTACCTCCCTACCTCCTTGAAAATAATATTAAATAAACTTTTAAAAAGAAAAAAAAATATTTGTTCAGGGGCTGGGATGTTGTGCTAGGGGTATAGCAGTTGACTAGCATGAAGAGCACTGAATAACTAGTGTTGAGTAGTATTCTTTGAAGAAAAAAAATTCTCTTTTTTTAGAACAAGGTTTGAGCCAGAGATTTGAATGCATGTCACTTCCTAGGAGAATTTACTTTTGTAAATCCCTAGTGATTGTGACAGTCATAGTATTTTGTGACCCAAAGAAATTCTATCCTTGGTGGGATCTAAAGACAGACATGACTGAGCCAATTTTAGGACAAGATCTGAGTTTAATTTCATCTGTGCATGTGTCAGCTAAGAAAACAAAGTATAAGAAAATATGGTAAGCATAAACAGAAATTTGCAAGTCAATATCCTAGGAAAATAATTTTAGAATGTTTGCTAATTAGTAACTCTGGAAAAAATATTCCTTCTTCACATAAGAATATTCAAATTCCTAAGAAGTTTGTGATCTTTTTGAAAAAACTGAGTATGATGTAATTATTTTATAAAGTCTTTTGTTTCTAAGAGCATATATTATAAGCTCTTAAAATGTTTTATTCTTGTGCATTATATATTGCTATGCCTTCCATATGTCAGCAAACAGAAAATTGCTACAGTATACTTATTTATTTTATTTCCAAAACCACAAAGACACTATCCTTATAAGACTTTTTTCAGCACTCAGCTTCAGGACTTTCTGAGTTAGGTTCTATTTAAGAGCTCCCCAGTAACTCACACTGCTCTCATGAGACACATATAGAATTTAAATGTTGGGAAATTATTCTTACAAAGCTTGTGTTTGCTTGCATGGATGTGCAGGAGAGTGTCGGTTGCATTATGTGCCAGACTATCTGCTTTTAGCTTTGGCACATCAATCAGTCTTGAAAGGTCTAAAGAGTGTCTCCCTCCAAAGGTAAGAGCCATCCGGTTTCTTATCAGTTAGAAGAGACTCGCAATCCTGGAAAGAGGGTTTGCTATACTAACACAACCCATTGTGACTGCAGCTGTCATCCATCTACTAGCCAAGTCTACACTTTTCCCTTGGAATCAGGGCTTTCCCGGAATTGTCTTATCTACTGCCCACATCCATGAAAATGAAGTAGACTTCATTACTGAGACACTTTGAGGTGCTTGACAGCACACAAAACCGATAGTGAACAAATGTGCACATGACTCCTCAAATATCCTAATGCAATATGATTAGCATTACTCGTTGATTGGCAGGTAATCCTGACTGAGGTAGTATAAGATCCTACAGGACTGAAGTTTATATCTATAGAACTTGAAAAACTTTCAAGAGCTCCATGTTAGATCATGATAAATGTTAAGACTGTACACACATACAGACACAGACACACATATACACACAGACACACACTCATACACACATATACACAGACAAATATCTATATCTATATTTATCTACCTATCTATCATATATATATATATATATATATATATGCACACACAAATATATATATATATATATATATATATATATATATATATATATACATATATATATATATATCTTTAATGTGTTCATTTTACAGGGTGTCATTAGAAAGTAAAGGTGTGGAGAGACGGTACATGTTTGCCACACAAGCATGAGGACCCAAATTTGGAGCCCAAAATCCCATGTAAACCTGGCCACTAAGGAAGCACCTGTAATTCCAGTGTTCTTATGATGGGTTTGGAGGAAGAAACATAATTTATTGAAATCAGGGACCAGCTACCCTGGTGTATGCAGCAATATATGCAAGATCCTGTTTCAGCAAAGTGTAAGAGAAGCACCAACACCTGAGGGTGTCCTCTGACCATTACATATGCTCTGCATCACTCATGTACTCAGACACTCACACGAGAATGTACATATACCCATCATACATAAATACACACAAAGATTCAAAAAAATAGTGAAAGGAGGAAAAAAAACAGACCTTTGTGTAGAATTTCCTAGAGATATGACAAAATCTATGACAATGTACAAAGATATATACATGTGATCATCACAAGACCTGCACACACATGCCAACAAATAGAGAAGCTAGTCTGAAAGACCTTGGAAATTGAAGACTGGAGGGACAGCACAGTGGTTAAGTCACTTGCCTGTAAAGCCTAAGGACCCAGATTCAACTCCCAGTTCCCATATCAAGCCAGATGCACAAGGTGGCTCATGTGTCTACAGTTCATTTGCAGTGGCTAGGGGCCATACTTTCTCACTCTCTCAAATAAATAGATAAATAAAACAAAAGAAAAAAAATGTCCTTGGAAAATGGTTTTATCTCCCTTATAAAGGAATAACTGAGTCTCATTTTTCAAGATAATAGTAGTAAACTTCCCTAAAAGCCCACAAATGTTTTATTAATTTTAGCTCCATCAAGCTACCCCACACTCCCATTAGTGGTTATAAATAATATTCAATTACACTTATACTATGCTTCATTCCAAAGTGCAGGTACCACAGCTTGAAATTCTTGCTTTCTGTCAACTGTAATAAAAATGCTGTTTTGTGTGTGCTCCAATTAACAAATATGTGGGCCCATTTTTCATGATAGCTGTCTAGTTTTACAGAAATTATTGCACCATGATAGCAAATTATCTGAGCCTAAGAGTTCTAAATAGGTTGGCTAGTCATCTAACCTCAAATCCACAGGAAATTAATCCATTTCTTGGCTTCACTTTGATAGAGACAGGCCGATTCAACTAGGACAAGCTCTAATTCAGGAAGGTATGAACATAAACAAGGCACCATAATCTACATCCCATTTTCAATAGTATCATTTTTCTTTTCCAAAGTACTTATATGAAAGTAAACATTTTTGTTGTTGTTTTGTTTTTAAGTGGCAATTGTTTTATGATAATCATTCTTACATTTAGATAAACTATAAGAGAAAAGTTAGCCTAGCTAGTTCTAAGGAAGGAACCATACATAGCATTAAGATCCGGACTTAGTTAATTACAAAACAAATTGAAGAAGAACAGTGTGCAAGGTGTTAAATATGGTCCATGTAAAAACCAAGTCTATCTCTATAAGTCATTATATTGATGACTGGATTTGGAAACTTCCATCCAAATTGCAATAGTTGTTTGTTTATCTATCCTTAGTATTTTGGCATATGTTTTATCTACAACATACGAAAATGACAAACATCTGTTACCTAATCTATTATCTAATTCATGGCCATTTCATTCTTTATCTCTTCCCCTAAGCTATGCTATAGAAAAATCACTGCAGAGGAAAAGAGTTGACAGAGTTAAAGGAAGAAATGTGCAATTTTACCAACTAACTGTGTGTAGCATCTTGAATCTATGAGTGATTTGCATCATAGAAAAACAATTGTTTCGGGTTTCTCAATTTATTCCAACTTTATTATTTGGAGGTGACACCCATGTCTATCCCCCCCAAGACATGCAGTCTTATAGTTTAGTGAATGCAGTCAAGTTCATATATTACAACATAAAGAAAATAAAGGAACTATCTTTCTTTAAAGCAGACAGGGCCCAGCTTGAGGACAGAGGACAGAAAACCATCCACAAAAGAGATGCTTATCTTAATCAGAATTAATTTCCTCAAGGCTGTGAGTCAAAATTTGTCAATTGAAGTATAAAAGACTTAAAATACTCTTTCAAGTCCTGATTGGATCAATCGGTATATACCCATTAAGAAAGAGCAGATTCCAGGTGACTTAGAACAATTTGTGTTTACAACACTTTATATGCCAGTAATGATAGGTAGGTGATGAGAAAGGATAAGTAAATAAACTTGAAAATAATCAAGAAGCCTTGTTGCTGAAGAGTAATACCTATTTTTTTTTGTTTTTGTCTTTACACTTTTCTACACATATTTATTTTCCTATTTGTGGTTTCTTTAGACCAGTATTAAAATCAATTTACATTTCCTAAGTACATTTCAATAGTTAACTAGAAATATTCTAAGTGAAACAGATAAGACAGTTTTATTTAAAATGAAGAGGCAAAATTCAATAGACTGTATTTTACAAAGTAAATCCTATGAATCTTGTACATTTAAATTACCTTTACTGCTTGCTGAAGATGCAGGCTTGTGGGTAATATCCAAGAATTTCCCTACCACATTTTTTATTACTAAGGATCAAACTTTTTTTTCTTTAGCTCACTTCTCAGCTGATTCTCAAACATGCTAAAATTTGGCAACCAGTATATTCTCATGACATACAATCGAGTTCACAACAATATGGCCAGTTACTCTAATAGCAATGTAATATTCTAAACATATGACAATACTTCAACTCATTCATTTTTACTCATGATTTCTTCAATTATTTTCTGAGTATTCTTCATGTTCTATATACTGTGTTATTCAGTTGAAATAAGAAAAAAAAAAAAGAAAGACAAAGTCATTTTACACTTTTAAGCAAGCAGAGATAGTAACCAAATCTATGTGCTATCCTAGTCTGGATGGCTTTAACAAGGACAGGTACCCTGCATTAGAAGGATACAGAACAAACAGTCCCTACTGGACCTTTTCAATGGAGTCAGGATAATCTTCTCTGTGAAAGTAATAATTTTCGGCAATATGAGTAACAAAGCATTTGAATACATAAAAACTGTATCAAGAGACATTATTTGCAAAGAAAAAGCATGAGATTGTGTAAAGACCACGTGGTTGATGTGTGATGTTTTCATTTAAAAAAAAGTCCACTTTGTATATACAGAGAGAGACAAGGGAGGGTCTCAA
The DNA here is from genome assembly GCA_004024765.1 of Zapus hudsonius. Lineage (NCBI taxonomy): Eukaryota > Metazoa > Chordata > Mammalia > Rodentia > Dipodidae > Zapus > Zapus hudsonius. Next base: position 17,856 of record PVHP010034115.1, read on the forward strand.
AGAGATTAACATGCTGAGGATACATATACTGGCCTGTTTGTCCATGCCCTTGTGGGCAGTGTTATTTTTAATGTGATTGGAAGCTTCCAAGATATTAGCAAAACTTGATTTAAAAAATGCTCTACAAAAACAGTCTAGCTTGATGAGATCCCATTGGTAAGTGATTGTTTCACTTCCTAGATTATCAGAAGTTTGCTACCTCAGGTGCAGTTCTTAACCTCCTCACCTATGAACAGATCCAGTATGTGCACTGAGGAAGGACCCTGGTAAGTAGGGGACAGAGAGGAGGGAAACGGGGACACCTCCACAAGAGTTACTCATAAAATAAATATACTTACTCATAATTAAGATATTAATTAACAGTTTAATGTGCAGAATGAAAAAGTCATAAATTTCTTTTTCTCATTCTTCTATAGATCTGAAATGCACACAGGACTCAACTAGGCAAGTTCTGCTCTGCTGTCAGCTATACCCGAAAATTAGTAATCTCTTGCTGGTGCTCCAGACATGGGAAGGCTAAAATGACTAATGATCCAATAGACCAACTGGCATTTCTCTACAGTGTCAGGGGCAGAGAGCCTAAAATCATAAAGAAAAGGTAAATATAGGCTTTTCAGTCCCTTATTCTGTGACTAACAAGACATCCAAGTAAGCCAGTAGAGTTACACGAAAGAATCTAGAGTCCTAAAGCAGGAACACACAAAAGCCTGTAAGGATTGCAAATAAGAAAAGGATGTGTGGCCTCGCTTCTTTCCTCTCATAACAGGATTTAGTGGTTAAGTCATGAACAGATAACTAACATTCCAAAATGAATACCTCTGACCTTCTACTTGAGATATGTTTAGGAAATAAATAAGCAGAAATTATTATCTTATTCATTAATGATAGAATAAATATAAGGGGTTCAAATAAACAAAAACTCAGGTTTAAAAAAATCCTATTTCTTACTTTTATTTTTTTTGCAAAACTTCACATATGATTGCACCAACTAATGAGCTGGAAAAAAAAAAAGAGAGAGAAAACAAATACCATGACTGCGTTGGTAACAACATGTTAAATGGTTTGGCTTTGATATTTCTAAGACAAAATGTTAAATAGTTCTATGGAGCTACTAAATAGGGAACTAAAGCTCATATTAAAAGGTCCATCTTTTGGCAAAAAGAAAAAAAATTACTTATCTATATAAGAGGAGTAATTGAAGATTTGTATATGTTTATCATCATCTAAAATGACAAAATTGAATGAGAGAATGGCCGTGCTTAGCTCTACATCTTGAACACATTTAATAAGTAAAAGGAAAATAATCTATAACAAAGACCACAAAGCAATCAGAAAGTAAGGACATCCAAGTAATTGCTGTATCTTTGGAATGTCTGAAGAGAATATTCTAAGAGAC
>PVHP010034116.1:0-19151 GCA_004024765.1 Zapus hudsonius
AGAGACAGAGAGAACCAGGGCCACCACCTGGTGGGTCTGGCTTATGTGGATCCTGGGGAATTGAACCTGGGGCCTTAGGCACTGGAGGCAAGTGCCTAAACCGCTGAGCCATCTCTCCAGCCCCTAGTGAACACTTTCTTAAAGATTCCTGCTGGTGATTGACAGGACAGCTCACATGAAGAGCACAACACTAATGCATAGCCTGAGTTCTGTATGTTGTGGCTGTCAATTCTCATTCACAGAAGTACTTCAAGTATGAAGAGCTAGCATTGTCGAATTACCATCAGGGAAACTAAATCTAAAGGAAATGTGGGCTGGAGAGATGGCTAAGTGGTTAAGGCACTTGCCTCCAGTGCCTAAGGCCCTGGGTTCAATTCCCCAGGACCCACATAAGCCAGACCCACAAGGTGGTGGCCCTGGTGCTCCCTCTCTCTCTCTCTCTCTCTCTCTCTCTCTCTCTCTCTGCTTGAAAATGAATAAATAAAATACATATTAAAAATTAAAAAAATAAAGGAAATGTGATTGGAAATAAGTAAACTTGGCACAAAAGCAAAAATCAAAGTTTTCTTATTGTGTTAGGACTGTGGAGGATTATATACCTTAGTATATATGTGTGTGCATAATAGCTTGATTAAGTATAATAAATGCATAGATTTTAAGTATTCGATTTGAAGAGGATTTAAGACTTATCCCTCTTTGTAAAAGACATCTTGGTCACTTCCAAGTTTTGACTTTGACTTTTACATAGAAGGTAGTTACAATCTCTCTCTCTCTCTCTCTCTCTCTCTCTCTCTCTCTCTATCTATCTATATATCTATATATGTGTGTGTATGACACAAATACACATGTCTCGATATTGTCTGGATATTTTAAATCTCTACTAATCAGGCATTTTTTCAACCAAATACAAAGCATTAGCTTATTTAGTTCTCAACTATAGTGATATTTCTATTTGTCTCTCCACAACCCAGTCACTACCATTGCGTGAAAGCTCGCCAAGACTTTCTGAGGACGCCTTCTCCATACACTCTTCTGCTGAGTGTCCTGGAATCAAGCCCCTAGGAGACAGGACAACATTAGGAGATGACAATCTGTTTTTCTGAATTGGACCCTTGAGGTTCATGTCTGCAATGCATCAGGCCCTTGCTCCTCTTGGCGGGTCTCTCACTGCTTCTTCTCTGAAATGTTTTTAGCTTTCAGGAAAATCAGTAAATATCAGGTGGGCAAAAAGAACACAAGCAGCAGTTTTCTCTGACACACAAAGAGGGTGACAGGAGGAAAACAGAGGGTCAAGTCAGCCTGGTAAGTCTTCAGCATTCGCGATTAGATCACATTGCGAAATGGTTCATAACTAAACCACAGCTTTAGCTAACACCAGAGCATCCTGCACGAATAGTCTCTCAAAATGCCAGGTTTGGAAATGCAAGAACAGATAAAGTGGTCGAGTACTAACGAGGGCTTCCTTGAAAGGCAGTAGAGCAGCCTGGGTTTTGGGAATTCTTCCAAGAAAGAATAATCCAGAAAAATTTACCAGGATTATGCCAAGCCGGGGTTAATGGAAAATAGTAACATCTCATTAGAACAGGAATGTTACTTGGTAAGAGTCTGCATATGTGTTCTGTGTACTCACCTGCTCTCATAATAAACAAAGCTTACTTCTCACTATTTTTCTTTCTTTTGGTTTTTCGAGGTAGGGCCTCACTCTAGCCCAGGCTGACCTGGAATTCACTATGGAGTCTCAGGGTGGCCTTGAACTCACGGCAATCCTCCTACCTCTGTCTCCCGAGTGCTGGGATCATCACTATTTTTCTTAATGGATTGTTTTCTGCATGAGTATTTGTTCATGTGTGTGACCACACCTGTGTGTGCACATAAGTACACATATATTTGTGCAGGCTAGAGAACTATGTTTGGGTCTTCCTGATTTCTCTCAGACTTATATTTTAAGACTGGGTCTCTTGAACCTCAAGTTCACCCATTTAGTTAGGCAAGTGACTCAGTAAGCCTCCTCAATTCTCCACTTATCCACCTCTGGTAGTAGGCATTGTGGCCATACCTGGATTTTTAAAAAGAAGTATTTATTTATTTGTAAGTACAGAGGAAAAGAGAGAGAGGGAGGGAGGGAGAGAGAGAGAGGGAGAATGCAGACAGAGACATAGAGAGAATATGGGTGCACCAGGACCTCTAGCCACTGCAAAGAAAGTGCTGACTCATGTGCTCCTATGCTCATCTGGCTTTACTTGGTTTCTGGGCATCTAAACTCACACCCTCAGGCTTGAGTGGGAAGCACTTTATCCACGGAGCAGTCTTCCCAGACTCTAGCTTTCATGCAGTTGTAGTGACTGAGTTGGGGAAAGACAAATAGAATTGTCACTATAGTCGATATATAAATGAGCTGCTGTTTTGTATTTTGTGTATGGTGAATATATATATATATATTTTGAGAGAGAGAGAAGGGAAAGAATTTCAGTAATTATTTTAAAATTTTACTCTAGAGCCTTTTCATTAAAAAATCCCTTTAAATAGAAGAATTATGAAAGCCCATAGTTCAATTCATAGTGATTAAGAAACTCCGGAGTGTCTGGGATGATGGCTCTGTGGTTAAAGGGGGCTGCTTACAAACTTGTTGGCCAGTGTTTAATCTCCAAGGCCTATGTAAGACAGGCACAAAAAGGAATGCAAGCATCTGGTGTTTCTCTGTGGCAGCAAGAGACCCTGGCCAACACACACACACACACACACACAAATAAATAAATAAATAAATAAATAAATAAATAAATAAATAAATAAATAAATAAATACTTAAAAAATCCCTGTAAATTCATTTAGGAAAACTGAGAAAGATACCTTTCATCATTAGAGAATCCATTTGTAATGCTCTCCTCCTCAGACTCTAATAATTAGCCTTGTGGAAAAAGATATTGTAAATTGTTTCAAAAATTATTAAGAAATATTTCAAAAGTTACACCTCGACTGAATTTTTCATAACAATTGAAATTCTCAAGTAGATAATTAACTAATCTTTCTTTTAGCTAATATATTTATAATTCATTATTTTTCTTGCAAACATTATGGATAGATTCTAATCACATAGTAATAAATATAAAACATTTGTAGAAAGAAGTATAATACCATTCTGATTTATTCTTTATTCTCCAGGGATCAAAGTGCAGGGAATCAAACTCAAAGCTTCGTACATTCTAGGAAAGAAATAAACCACTGAGCTTCATCCTCAGACCCACTCTTAAATCTTAAATTGAGCCTAGCTTTTATAGTATACATAAATTATGGCTTGTACTGTAGTGTTATCAGATGAACTCAGTAAACAATATCTTAGGAAATGCATTCCAAATAAATACCGAAGCTGCGAGAAAAAAAATTATGTGTGAAATAGATGCATGTCAAGCATATGAAAAGAACACTGATAATAAGCTTTGCACTCTGAATTTAAATCCACTTCTTACGACTTGGGTCAAGTGTAAGAAGTAATATTGATGCATGAGAACATGTTCATGAAAAAGGTGTGGTCACTGTGCATGATGGCGAATTCTATTGCCAACTTGATTGGATGGAGATTTACCCAGGAGACATAAATCTCTGGGCCTGACTGCGGGGAGTTTGAAGGTTAAGTTAGTTGAGGTGGGAAAACCCATGCGACCTCTGAGTGGCACCATCCATGGGCTGGAAGTGAGGCTTGGAACATAGCAGAAAGCTACCTCAGCATCACTACCACTCTTCCATTCCTGACCACTGCCTCATGGTCCTGTCAAAGCCCTTCCTCCCGTCATGGACTGGCTCTCCTTGAACTGTGAACCCTTCTCTTTACATGCTGATTGCCAAGTATATGATCGCAGACACAAGAAAAATAACCAAATTACTCTTTTGGGTGGGAAGTAGGATTTCTCCCAGCTCCAAGCCTTAGGTCTTCTGGTTGCTTACTGCACAACAGGTGAGTGATAAAGTAAAGACAAACAAAATATCTAAAACCAAATGTACTTTCCTGGGCTGACCCTGTTTTGGGGGACCCCTCCACTGGTGCTACCTGATATGACACCCATGCCTCAAACTTGGTGTCTAGTCTGCATGTAAGGCTGGACATGATGGTAGAAATAGTCTCTAAATGATGGCTTGGCATGACAGAATGACCTAGGAAAGACTCCTTGAAGACACGGGAAAGAGATTTGGCTGTTGAAATTATCTTCTTTCTAATTTTTTCCTGATGAAGTCAGCTGACTGTTCCTCTGAGAGAGATGGTCCTGCGTTCTAGCTAAGGGTGGACTAAACCTCTGAAAGGGAACCAGACAAACTTCTACCGGTAGAGTGTTGCTGTCAGGAATTTTCTCCCAGTGACCTCAAAGAAACTAATCCGGTGGGATTAAGAAGGAACACAAGAGGGATGAACACGTTGGTAATTTCATTCCATTTGCCTTACTTCCAGGTTCAGCACAGGTGATTAGTGTCTTGAAAGACATCAGATTGTGAATCGACAAGAACCAGGAGTGTCAGTAACAAGGACCATCTGGCAACTTGCAAGCCAGAAGGGAAAAAGATATCCATCCCTTTAAGCATAGAGAAAGCTCCTCATGCCCTGTACAGACTGTTATTGATCTTCTCAGTTTTCTCTCTGTCGAAACTCATCTGTGATGAAGAGGCAACAGGGTTCTCACGTTGTCTCCTTGTCTTTGAACTCCCAGGGTGCCCTCCTTTGTATGGCTCCCAGCAGGAGAGGCTCTGCTCTTCTGAACACCGCTCTCTGTAAGTAGCAATGAACTTAAAGAGGGTAATAAACACTAAAGTTAGAATGGGCTTTATAAATACATATTGATCATTGCAAATAAGTAAAATTGTAAAAATTATAAATCTGCAATGTAATCTAAATATTATACATTTTCATTAGTGTATAAGTACATTGAGAGACATTTATAGTAGTTTGTTTAAAATGAAGCACTTTGTTTTGTTTTTGTTAAAACAAAAGTAAAAGAATAGGATGACCAAAGTTGGTGAATTTAAGCTTCAGTTAATTTTATGCAATAATAGGCATCCACAATATGGCCACGGTACTCCAATGGAGCTGGGAAAAAGGGGAAACAGATGGAGGGGGAGGAAGGATGACTGGACAAGAAGTTGAGGATCAGCAAAAAGAACAGAAGAAAGAAAGAAAGAAAGAAAGAAGGAAAGAAAGAAAGAAAGAAAGAGAGAGAAAGAGAGAGAGAAATGAAGGAAGGAAGAAAGGAGTAAGGGAGAGAGGGAAAGAAGGAAGGAGGAAGGGAGGGAAGGATGGAAGGAAGAAATGGAGGAAGGGAGGGAGGGAAGAGAGGGAGGGAAGCAAGAAAGGAAAAAAGGAAGGAAGGAAGGAAGGAAGGAAGGAAGGAAGACATGAATGACATCAATGCCATGAATACCGCTCTCACTGCTAGCCTAAGAAACATTTCCAGGGAGACTGGGGCAGACACTGTGGTTGCTTATACCTCATCAAAACAGAGATCCAGAGGCTACAGAGAACTCAACACTAAGTCACATCTTTATCATGTCTGCCAAGGTCAGGGAATACAGGGGAAGAGGTGGTAGAAAGATTCTAAGAGTCTCAGTGTGGATGAGAATACCCGAGGCACTGTGTGTGTCCCACCACCACACACACACCAAACTTACTAATGCCTTTTGGTCCCCACAATGAATACCAATGACCTCACTGAGGAAGACCCTCAGCAGAATTGGGGCAGTGGAGAGGGGACAGATTGCAAGAGATCACATTGCTAGTAAACTGAACAAAACAACAAATAATGGAAGATTTGCAGTTAGAGTACATTTACAAATTGAAGGTGATTCAACTCATCTCTTCTAATCTCCAAAAGTACTTGATTAATCAATTAAAGCAATTAAAATTTGTTTTAAATTCCAATATCACAAAAAGCCTTACATTGAGATGTTCTTTACAAAAACAGAAGTATCTTAATGACTTGCCTTATTTTGTTATTATAGTCAATGTAAAAAAATTATAGCAATAAGAGTTTTAATATATGCAAGAATATCACAGCCAATTTTAAGATTCGTAATAGAAACTTCAAAAGGATATCGTTTCCCCTGTCTCCCTCTTTCTTCATAAGTATGATCTGAAACATAAACAAAAAAATGAACTAAGTCTCTCTGTGAGTTTCAGGCATTGCATGATTCACAGTTTGGCTCACCAAGCAGGCACTGATTGCCAGCATTAACCAGGAGTCTATACCAACTTCGAAATATTGCAAGCAGAGGCAAAGCTGCACTCAGAGGGATGATTAATAGTTCTGTTGTTAGTAAACGGTTGTATCTTTTTTGCATGGATAAAGCAATTAGAAACGCATTTCCGACTATTCCTGACAGACCTTAGATGCTTCATGGTGGAAAATTAAAATTTTAGCCCTTGCAAAGGTTGTAGCAAATGCATCTCTAGTTACCACATAATTATCATTCCTGGAGCACATGCATATAATCATAAAATGATAATTTCACTTTCCTTTATCTTGGTAATCTGATAATTTGTTTCTATAATGCCATGAAATCATTAATTTTGATCTCTCTCTCTCTCTCTCTGTGTGTGTGTGTGTAAGGAAGGAAGGCACATACATAAGTTCACTCCAGAAAAATATTGTTTGTTTCAAAATTTAAAAAAAGTCACATAATTTTTTGTCTGTAATTGAATTTGTAACAAAAATCTATGAAATTTATTGACCAAGAAAGAATAAATTTAAAAAATGTGTCCTATAAATAATGCCTTCTAGGTGAACAGTTTTGTTGATTGTTGTTGGGACTTCTCTGAGTTACTCATAGCCTGCTTGTTTTCAGTATGTGCAACACCATCCAAGATGACATCTTTTGGGTTCGCTTGACATACACATTTTTATGCCAGAGTTTGAAGCAGATTTGACTACTCCTATGTGACCACAAAGCTCAACTGAAGGGCAGTCATCAAATCTCATCAGAAAAAAGCTACTAAGACAGGTTATGTTTGGGAGGAAATTCCATCGTATAAATATACCACAGTTTCTCTGTCCATTCCTCCATGGATGGGCATTTGGGTTGATTCCAATTCTTGGCTATTATGAATTGAGCTGCTATAAGTATAGTTGTACAAATGTTTCTTCGTCGAGATGTGACATCTTGTGGGTAGATGCCTAGTAGAGGGATAGCTGGGTCCATTGGAAGGATTATGTCCATTCTGTTCAGAAGTCTCCACACTGCTTTCCACAGCAGTTGAACAAGTTTGCAATCCCACCAGCAGTGAATGAGGGTTCCTTTTTCCCCGCATCCTCGCCAGCAACGATTGTTGTTGGTTTTCTTTATGATTGCCATTCTGACAGGGGTAAGGTGGTGTCTCATTGTCGTTTTGATTTACATTTCCCTGATGCTTAAGGATGCTGAGCACTTTCTCAGGTGAGAAAAGGCCATTTGTGTTTCCTCCTCTGTGAATTCTCTGTTGAGATCAGTGCCCCACTTTGTGAGGAGGCAGTTTGCTTTCTTGCCAGATAGAGGCTTGAGGAAGTCAGAACAGTTTGGCTTTGCATCTGAGGCTCTTTTTGTTAGAGCAGCATCTCTGAATTGCCCATCTTGCTCGGACACAGTCTTACCCTCCCTGTCCACTGTGTGGCTGTGTCCCCAGCAGAGTGACTCATACACTACCAAAATGACTGTTGATATTTTGATTACAGGAAAAATGATTTTACTAATTTTCCAGTAATCTAATTACAAAGAATTTAATTTATACTTTAAAAGTGGCATTGGCTTTTTTCACAATAGATGTCTCATATGTTTTACTAGACGATGCTATCCATGTAAAATGGTTTGTTGTCTAGAATACTACAGTAAATCACAACATGGTCAGTAGCCCCACAATTCTCTGGTGTGCATAGATCAAAACAAACGATTCTGCTTCAGTGAATTCCTTTGCATGCTCTGCTTATGCTATTAATAAAAGTACTTCCATTCTAGATTCTAAAAGAAAGCAAAGCTTTGGACCACTCCATCTCAGAAAATGATTCTCTCCTTAACACTTCCCCAACCCTCTAGAGCCATCTTACAGAATGGATTTGTTTTTGCTGGCTGACGTTTGGAACACACAAACCCAACAGCATGTAAAATATTGCTCACCTGCAGACGCTTTCACAGGGCAATAACTGAGGTAATCATGCTATGTGAGATGACTTTTTCCAAGGGTTTGTCGTGAGATTACACAAAAGCAATTCTCTTTAGGCATGGGCTTCTTTTCCCATTCTTGATCTCTTTCAACCAAGAATTGTCATGCTACTGAGGGCATAGAGGTATATAAAATATGCATGCAAGTCAAACACATTATCTCTACAGATAATTAACAAGGAAAGAAAATTATTTTCAGATACTTTCTGGTACATGTATCCTTTTACCATTTATTAAAAATGAAGCAAATGGCATGCAAATGAGATGGAAATGTTTATTTTTATGTAAAGAGTTAAATATTGGCTGGATGGTTTATATGGCAGGATAGAAAACATCTTCAACATTTTCAGAACTGAATGAAAATTAATATTTTATACTTATCAATTCAGACTATGTCATTTGAAATAAATACACAGTACATAATAGAAGAATTATGTTTAGGATCATTTCAGACATTAGTGCAAATCTGCTCTAATCCCAAATCAAAATTCATTTAACGATTTTTATGAAATTCAAGAAAGCAACTGGAACAACATTTGTCAAAATTAAACATTTTTGTGATATGGTAGACAGGTATCATAATTTGACATGCACTAAGGAATAATGGTAGGGAAACATCAAAAGTCTGTGTTTTCTGTGAGTAAGTCATACCATTTTTATTGGAGCAGAAAACTGTGTGTACAGTAAAAGCATTAGAATTCATAGCAACAATGGTCTTGTATCTGAGTTGTGCTGTTTCAAGCGTTAATCATCAACATGGTGTGGCCACAGGGATGATACAGTGTACCTTGCTGTGTTATACATTCAGAACCAAAGCTGCCATGAGATCATGATGCAACATAAACGGGTACTGCCGGAGCCCTTTGTATTCATTATACATTTTATCTTATTTTGAATTAAAATTCTGCTAGTCTTATTCAGAAACCTACTGCTGTTGCTGCATCATTCAAAATCTTCACATTCACATGGGGGATGATGGAGTCACTGCTTTCAGTTTTAGAAGCTGGGTTCTAGGTAAACCTTGAAAAAGTTTTTTGATATCTTTTTCATTAACATTTTTATTGGCTTAAAATATATATTAACACAACAATATGCTCACTATCATAGGTTCTTAGATAAAGCCATTGAATCCATGATGACATTCCCTCTTATGCATTAGTTTTATTCTCCCCCCTCCTCCATGACTCTTACATTCTTGGAACATTTTAAAGGCTTATGTAGAGTCATACAATTTAAAAAGAAACAGAGTTAATAGAGTTAAATGTTTTTTTTTTTTTTAACTTAGATTGTCCTGACCTATTATTGGTCTGACATTTGCCAATTTTAAGTTCATTATCTTCTTAGATATTATGTTGTGTTCCCTGTGTTTTCTGGCTCCTTCTCTCCCTCCTTCCCTTAGTCTCTCAGTAGTTTCCACTACAAGCAATGCTTCATGGACAATGTGACAGCCTCTAAGAATGTTTTCTCTTTCCTAGAAATCCCTGCCAGTTTCCTACATGATTCATTCTTTGCCATATTGATTTCACTTTTTTTTGCCATAGACATTTTAAGTCTGTAGAGTATTTCTCCACTGGAGTTCAGATAAAACAAAAATATAAATGCTCCCTGTAGGTGAAATATTTTAAATAAATCTCAGACTTCTTCCTCTCATTATAATTTCCCAAAGTAGCCATCATTCAAAATGATGAATGCTCTCAAAATATGCACACATTCGGGAGAGCACCAGTGGAAGATAAATTTGACAATCAGCCTCTCAGATTGGAGATAACAGTCATCCAATTAAAATGTCCAGTGACCCTTTACATTAAAGTAATAAAGGGAGTGAAAGTGTGATGAACAATGGAATGTTCAAATTTTTCTGAAACATTGAAAATTACCCCAAATTAAACTTCTAAAGCTGACACATATTAACATTTCCATATTATTAATATTAAAAAAATTTCCCCCACTTCTCTGCCACAATCAATATTTCTTGACTTTCTCAGGTATCAGAGGATGCCCACGTGCCCTTCCTCCTAGAACTCGTTTCTCTTGAGGCCTTTCCACTATATGTGAGAATGTCTCTCTGTGTTTGGCTGTCTTCTCTGGTTCCCAAGAGACAGGAAGAGCTGCTGTTACTTGGTACTGTGGGAAGAGATGACATTGGGATTCTGTTGTGGGTCATGACGAGGCTCTCCCCTGTACATCTCTATCCCTTTAGGAAGACTGAGACACACTTGAGTCTGTTTCAGTAAGGATCACTTTATTGGCACCATTGTCTCTATCTCTGAGAAACATGTTTGATCTGATTTACAGCTTTCTTTCTCCCAGGAGCTTGAATATTGGCTCAGAGAACAGACCTGAAAAGGAATCTCAAGAAATGATATCCCCTTTTTATTCTGAACTGATAATTCCTCTCCATTAAACAGCTAAGACTTTGTTTTCTCCCTTCAGTTCAATCTTGGGCACGGAGATGAGACTTCTTTGGTAGATGTAGAAGATTATCTAGCAGAGACATACTTGCGTGAATTTCCATTAGGTCCTATGCCAAAAAACTGAAATCCATGGCCAGAAATGAATGAACCCAGCAGCAGATGACGCAGGGTGACTATAAGCAGAAGTCTCTTATGTAGAAGCGGAGGATGTGCACATGTTTGAGGAGGGAATTACTGCTGACTTCTCTTCGTATCATGAGAAAAAATCCAAGTGCCCTCTAATGAGCACTGACTGTGGACTTGGGTTGAGTTGGAAATGGATTTTCTCCATTTTTACTTCAATTTAGAATAGGTTGTGCACCAACTCCACATTTCATGTTCATTTGAAAGAATGTTAGTATCTATTACACAATTTCTATTACTATGAACCGAAACCCATGCATTTGTCAATCTTTTTACAAAGGTTGCTGCATTCATTGGCTTCTCTCTATTTAGAGATGTATGTATACAGTTACACATTCTGTGGTTTCTATGACTTGAGAGGCTAACTTCTATAATAAAACAGGGGAAGCCAATTTTTACTGTTCTTTGCAGACAAAACAATCTATCGATTGGATATATTTTTCACTTTTTAATCAATGATAAGTGGTTCAACTCAATCTCAGATTCTTAAAGAGTATATTATTAATGGCTTTTATGTGCCTAAATTTATTTCCATCCTTCTTCCTTTTATTAGATTTATGCTATTTGTATTTTTATTCAGAAAGAAAAATGGACATCGTGGCACACTATATGGATAATAAGAAAGCTATCTATCCAACCTCTTACTCAAAAGTATTTTTTAAAAATTGACATGAAAAATTCATGAAAGATAATTTGATTTTTTTTTCTGTATTTTAATGTTTCGAATATGCCTAGTTTATACAGAATAGCAAAGATACTCAATGGCAAGCTTTTCAGGTGAAATTAATTTTAAAACTATTTCAAAAAACAGAAAAAAAGGAACACTAGATTTCTTTAACTATTCTATGAAAGACCCAGCAAGGATTTGGGGAAGGAACCATATTTACATTAATCGTATTGCATACACTTTAGCCCCCTATAGTTTTATTACTTTACTCATAAAAGTATCACATTATATTTATAGGTAGGAAATGCTTCTCAGAGAGACAAGGTGACTCACCTTAGATTATGTATGCAGATAAAAGCAGAGTAAAGGCCAGGCCTTGGGCACTTCTATGTCACTGTGCCTGACATGGGATTCAGAAAGACGACTGTGAAATACTGGTTAAATGGATGATTGAAAGAACTTGGGAGGGACCAGGGCTTTTCTCTGAAATGTGAGCCCCTCTGCTACCTGCTTCAGTGGGTGCTGAGGAATGGACCACACAAACGAAGAGGATGAGAGAGAAAGGTTTGCTGGGACCAGAAAGAATAGAGTCTGTGGGTTTAAAGAGAAAGACAATCAGGTCCTGTCTTGATCTTCATTCTAGAACCAGGGAGAGAATTTCCAGCACACAAAGAAGGTTCCAAAGACCCTGAGAACAGGAGCTGTGGGCTTTCCTTAGCCATATTATTATATGATAGCACAGAATATGGTATTAATACAATAAATATAAACATTAAAAGTACATTTGCTGACTATAATTACAACTGATTAAAACAGAAGCATGCTATTCAAACTGACCAATAAAACATTAAGAGTCACTAGGATGTCATATTTCACAGTGAAACAGCACAAAGATTCAACTTCAAAACTGAAATATGTAATAACCCCATTTATTTATTTAAAATTGCAGCAGCAGTAACACCAAAAATTCACGGTTCCTATTCTAGTAATAATTATTTGGGAACACACATTTTACTTCATTAAAAATCAATTACTTTAAAAATATTTTCCACTGCATACCAAATGATACTTTTTCATAAAACAGGACCAAGATGACTAGTATACAAAGAAACAAAGCATATCTAGGAGCAACTCATTACTTAAAAGCTACTTTGCTCTGTGTAGTCATTACATTTCTCATGGCTGGGACAAAATATTTGACAAAAATCAGTTTAAGTCAGGAGGGAGGGATATACTTCAGCTAACACTTCCAGATTACTGTCCATCATGTGGGAGAAAAATAGCAAGAGTCATTTAGTCCGCAGTGTGGAGACAGACAGAAGAAAGCTGTAACACAGCTGGCTCTCCTTTTGAGATGGTCCAGGGCCCCAGCTCATGGAAACTGCTGCCCACAGTTAAGGTGGCTTTTCCCAACTCATTTGACCTAATTAAACTAATCCCTCTCAGATATACCCAGAGGCTAACCTAGTCTAAGCATTCATTCATAGGTAATTCTTAGGCCTATGAACCTGATAATTAAGTCAACCATCATACCCTCCATCAGGGCAAAATTCAATGTAGAACTCAGTGTTTTGCAACCTTTGTTATACTTTGATGAATAAAGTGAGATAATCCCAGCTTGAAGTACGCCAACACAGACAAAGGGGAATGGAAACTTGATGATTACTAGTGTTACTTTTTCCTTCTGCGTACTATTTGCCACTCAAAGTAAGTGTGGGATTTTGTCTTGGGCAATTTACCATTCTGATTGATATTTTTCAGGTACATATCCAGCCCGATTTTCCTTATATGAATTAAGTTTACAATGCAAAGTCAAAGGTTGACTTACTGATTTATAGCAATGCTAGTATTTCATAGGATTCAGCAATAAGGAGATATAGAGTATTTTAATTCACGTAATTGTCTCAGAATAGGCCTCTTCGTCGTATTTTAGAAACTAATGAGCTGTCCATATACCTGTGAGGAGTCTTCCTACCACAGTTACAGCAAAGTATTCTCACTTAGGCAAGATCAATAGCTCTGCACATTTTTCTTTTCTGCAGCCCAGTTTACAACTCTCTTTTAATATCATTTAAAAGGACATAAGCAAATCCTACATGACATTTTATTACCATTATAATATCTCCAGTTTAATTTTTGGTAATAAATATAGTCTGATGCTGACTTCAATGCAAAAAAAAGCCAAGAAGAAAGCAATAAGAATAGTTCGTACTGATGGGACACTTGAATTTCTGAGGATAAATCCATTTTTATAAGAGACACACACCTGAGCTTGCGATGAACTCAAGAGGTCGATTTTCAAATGACCTCTACAGATTCTATTGTACTTGTTTCTCTCAGGTGTTACATTTCAAGAAGATGTCATTGAAAAGATACTCAAGGAGTAATTTACATTCCTGAATAATTTGCATCATGTCAAAAGCCCCAAATATACCATCACAGAAAAAAAAAGGAACCAAACAAGTTTTGGTGACTTTGAAAATATGTTTATTGTTAATACAGCTCCTTAGAGTCTACCAGAAAATGGAGAAGATAAGGTTAAAGGCCAGGTTAGTATCACACACACTAATCTTGAAGGTTAGGTAATTGGGGAAGACATTTACTTCTGTGTAAGAATGATGAATCTATTCTGTCCCATCTATTTATTGCGAGAGTAAGTCTAACATAAACAGAAAGCACAGTGTAAATTATAAACATACCATATTGTTTATTATTTTTATTATTCTACCCTCCCCATCAGTAGAGTTGGTTGGGGTTGGGGAGTGATGAAATGTGAAGAAATCCAGGTGAAAAAGCACAGAGGATTAGTAAATCTTAAATAGAACAAGAAGTCCAAAGCCATATCCAGTCCTCACACCAGAGGGCATTCTTCTGTCACTTGGGAATTTTTACAGCAATGGTCCCCAAACTGCTGGATGTATGTATTTGCTCTTTCTGACCCACGTTCCTCAAACCTCAGAGATTCACTAGGGGGTTAAATGATGGTAACAATCTGAGTTTTCAAAGGTTACTGTGAGTGTGTAGTGATTGCTATACAATCCACAAGGTGCACAACAACGCACACTGTAGTTGTTTCCATTACTGCCCAAGTGTCCTACCAGTATGGACAACACTTGCCTTTCTGTTGTTGCTCCTGTTTATTTCTTATTTTGTGCTGCAAATGAAAGCTTGACAGTGAGCACTCACAGATGCCTTTGAACTAAGCGATGAAGGATGAAATTTTTGCCGATTGTTCTTTGTGAAGGGAGTCCAAGAAATGACAGGCATTGTGGAGTTGTCTATGTGCTTCTAAAAGAACCAATCCAAAGACAGCAAAGTATTTTACTTTTAGTAGCATTTTGTCCAAGAAAACTCTGGATGTTTGTAAAACTTCCATTTTGTAGTTAATTTTGACCATTATGTATTTTAGTAATCCAATCAGCAAAGCTTTTAATTTCTCTCTGCTTGGAAAGTGCATTGGCTGAGGATTGGACATCCAGCAGAGTGACGTCCACTTGCTCCTGGCGTCTAGCAAAGAATGGATTAATCCTTAAATACACGCAGCAGGCTCAGGCCGAGTCATTAGCACTGTGGAAACCTTATGAGTTACTTAATGCACCTTCTAGGTCACAAGTTTTATTGTATGCAAACAGTAGTGTGCCCTGGTGCTCTCAAGATTGTGTCTCATTGAAATCTGCTAGTACTTGCATGCTTCAAATGAGGGTATTTAATAAGGAAATTGTTAAAGCCCATTTTAAGTCTTCGGAGCTGTATTAAAACATTTTTATTATGCAATAAAATTGATAGTAATGTAGAGTATTTACATTTTAAATTGAATAAGGATATATTATGGAGAGAGTTCAGACGGATGCACCATTGATTTCAACGAGACTTGATGTGGAAAGAATATTATGCCATCATCCTGCTTCACATTGTGGAGAAGAATCTAAAGTAGATTAACTTTGTGGGGCTGTTTTTCATTCTGATATTTATAATTGGACCATACACTCTGTCAATTACAACCTCAATGCCTGGAAAGATACCTTCCAAGCAGCAGCAGATGCTGAGGATGTCCAAATACACCTCCATTAAAATGACATCCCCTGAAGTTTATATATATATATATATATATATATAATATCTATATATCTATCTATTAAATGGAAGGGACACTCATTGATTTTTTTTCCTTTTGGTTAACAAACATGAATAACAAAACCTTTAAATTAGAAAGTATATGAGTATACGTCCCATCTTTGTTAATTTCATTACTATTATTAATATAAGTATTATTACACTATTATCCAATAATATAAATTATTAGATTTTTTTACACATGAGGAGAGCATTAGTGGTATTTTGATATGGAAAAAAATTCTCTCTACATAGAGTTGTTAAATAATTGTTGATAAAAGATCAATGCACCCCGGAAAAATTAGCAAAGAAATTCTCTACATTTTTCACGTATTTTCTAATAGCTTACAGTTGATTTTTCCACGTGGATTTAAAATACTTCTTTAGTTTATCTTAAAATAAACAGAATAGTTAGAGCTACTTTATAAAAAGACCAAAGCCTAAAAGAAGATAAGAATATTTCTTCTTAAATCATGTGTCCTAGTACTGACCACAATTATAAACATGTCTATAGTTTGACCCCATTGTTTCCTTTCTTTGGACATACTCAATATATACTCTCCATATAAGTGAAAAGAGCATCTATAAGAAGATGCTCACAATTGTTAAATATAAACCGAGTGACATGGCTCAACACATTGCATGTCTGTCCTATATGCTGTGCTTGTGTGTGAGCCTTAATACACCTGCTTTCCATCCTCTCCTGCTTCTGTTCCCTTTATGAGAAGCACTGCATTTTTCAATCCCTAGCTCTGTTCCCTACTACTTTAAAAAATTTATTTGATTATTAATATAAAATGTCCTTATGCATAAGCTACATGAGAAAGAGGATTGACTCTTCCTCATTCTGTACTCCCACCATGAATGTCTGGCACTACATAGGCCGCCAATAAATCTGTGGGATTGAGTGAAAAAAAAAACATAAAGTTCACCAGGTAATCCAAATGATGATAGATCTGTGACTATTTTTATTTTGTATTTAATGAACACATATGAGTTATTTACTAATTATATACTAATTATATAATATATATGTATATATATATACTAGTTATATACTAATTATTAATGGAATCCAGAAATATATAATATAATATATACTAGTTATATACTAATTATTAATGGAATCCAGTGTCATATAACCTTTTTAATGAAAATTATAAAAAATAAATTTAATGAAAATTATATAATATTTAAAAGTATACAGACTACCTCTAGCCATTTATGTTCTCAGAAATATCCATTTCTTACTGAAAAACGATTATTTCCGTGATGAATCCATCAAAGCAAATAAAGGAAAAACATCGTTTTATTATTGATTCCTATCAAGCCATGTGGTATTGTTTTCAATAATGTTTATAAAAATAGACAAAGACATAGTTAAACATTATGTTCTATCCAAAGACAAGTTGAGTTTGTGAGGGAAGTCCATTAGAGTACACTTTATTTCCATAGCTCCATTCCTTTGGAAGAATTTAAGAGAACTGATGAAAAGTCATTGTATTAATTATGAAATCATTTTCTCTCCGAGATCTTATCTAAGAGCAGGAAGTACATTGCACTCAATGGCACACTATGCAGTGCCATGAACGTCCTTGACAGGACACTGCTTTACCTGTGGTCTGATGCTGACACATGTCATAGTTAGGGTACATTTCCTATTTCTTTTTTCTTTGTTTATTGAAAACTCTCATTTTTTCCAAGACTTGTTAAAACCCTTTCTTCCAAGAAACCCACTTGAAGTGAATTAACTCAAGCTACCTTCTTGTCTCTTAGAAGACCATTCACACTTTCCAACAGTTACAGCTCCACATTTTATTTTATTTTAGTTTTTATTTTTTGTTAATTTTATTTATTCATTTTCAAGCAGAGAGATACAGAGAGAGAGAGAGAGAGAGAGAGAGAGAGAGAGAGAGAGAGAGAGAGAGAGAGAGAGAACCAGGGCCACCACCTTGTGGGGCCTGGCCCATG
Organism: Zapus hudsonius; assembly: GCA_004024765.1. Taxonomy (NCBI): domain Eukaryota; kingdom Metazoa; phylum Chordata; class Mammalia; order Rodentia; family Dipodidae; genus Zapus; species Zapus hudsonius. The sequence continues at coordinate 17,518 of PVHP010034116.1, forward strand.
TGGGTACTGGGGAATTGAACCTGGGGCCTTAGGCACTGGAGGCAAGTGCCTTAACTGCTGAGCCATCTCTCCAGTCCAGCTCCACATTTGAGATCAAATGAAAGCCAGTTATGTCACCAGAGATTTTAAAATAACGGCTAAAAAAAATTCTATGTTTTTTTCTGCAATTGCTATTTTGTTTGACCAGCTGCTTCCAAATGCATAGTGTCCTTTCTCTCCATAATGAATGAGCCCTTCTTTAGTGTCACCAGTGGAAAATGATCTACAAATATCCTGAGAACAAGCAAGGAAGAGAGAGAGAGACACAGAGAGAGTGCAAAGTGGGGGAAGGGAGGGAGGGATGGTAATCAATCATTCAATATTTATTTTAAGCTGCTTCATCAAACATTCTATCACTGACTTAATCCAGGGTAAATGCAGTCATAGGTTTTATTAACCATGATTCAGTGAAGAATCATAGGTAGGATTTGGCCAGGTTCAAACCACTATTTGGAGCAATTTTAATTTAAATATATAGTCTGAAATTAGAGAGCAGATTTTTTTATACACTTTGAAAGCCTAAATGACATCTCTCTCTCTCTCTCTTGTCTTCTACTCTAGACTTCTCATAACAACTAAAGGACTATTTAAGAATATGGTTATATCTGAGGCGTCTTCCATGTCATAGGCAGTATCCTTATACTTAAAAATATATGACTCAAAGAAAAATCAGAATTAAAGTAGCTCTTTGGAAAGACAGATTTTAGAATTAAATTTTAAAAGTGTCTTAGATATGAGATATTTTCACATTTGCAATTTACATTGTTACTGTACAAATGTCTTTATTCTGCCAATTCTGATTCTTTATTAACGTTCGGGATCTCAATCAAATGTTCAAACTGGATTTTAGGTACCTCTGCAGACATTCAAAGTCTTTTTAATATGTATGAACAAGAGGAGAGTTTAACGGAATAAGAATATTGTTCCTACCTTACTCCAGTGCTAATCTATACCGCTGAGAAGCCAAGAGTCAGTGAGGAATGGTTTAGCGCTTTTCCTTCCTGCCCTTTCAAAATATTTCTCCCACTTTTCAAAAGAAAGACATTCATCCAAGTCATCTTGAAACTTATTACAGTGCTTTTTCTCCTGCGGGTGCGCTGAGTTGAGTGGACAGCTTCATAGTGCCTTTATTCACATTCCCCAAATTCTCCAAACTGGTCAATATCTTCAATATATGCATTTTAAGTAATTTTTGTATAATGATTTTTGTCAAAGTTTGTCATTATATTCTTTTCATCAATTGTAGATCAGTTATAATTATGTACTGGTAATAACTGTAACATTAGCTCATTATATAACCCAAAACTCTTTAAATCTAAAGTGATTTTTATTCCATAAGTTATGTTATAGTGATCAATAAAAATTCCTTTGGAGCAATATATATATATATATATATATATATATATATATATATATATATATATATATATATATATTGTTAAGATAAAATCTTCAGGGTATTTGAAACATGAATATCAGATTATGAACATAGGTAAGCTTAAATTTGAGACTTCAATAAAAGTTTTTATTATTTGTTAATAAGTTTATCATAGCAAAAATCAAAGTACTGTCGTATTTATAGTCTATTCTCTTTC
>PVHP010034117.1:0-19230 GCA_004024765.1 Zapus hudsonius
GCCCGGCCTCCAGCTCCGCCCGCGAGCCGGGCATGCGCCGAGCGCCGCCGCAGACGCCGGACGCGCCGTCAACAAGGCCCGGACGCCCCGCTCCGCCCCCCGCGCAAACCACGCGAGGCTTGCGGAGCCCACGCCGCGGGGTCCCACGGCCGCGACTTCTCCAGCCTGGGCACCCTGTCTCCAGAGGAACGTCCAGAGGCCCCGCTCTGCGTGAGCACCCCAGGGCGGGGGCTCGGCTGCCCACCTGCCCCTGGCTCCGAGAGCCGAAGCCGCCGTGCCAAGCGTGAACGAGTTTCTCAAGCCCTGCGCATCCACAGCCCGTGGTGCCAGGACCTGTGGTGATGGTGGTGGGGGGACCACCGAGGGTCAGAATCCCGGGAAGCACCCCAGCACCCTGATGAGTCAACACGTCCAGCTTGTAAGGACTCCTAGTAAGCTCTGTGCATTTCCCGATGCGGACAAAGCAGAAAAAGCTTGCTTCCCCCAGAAAAGCTGCTCTCCCATTCTCTCATCTGTGTTCCCCTCAAACCATTAGTAATGTGTGATTCACTTGCATTGCTAGTATGTATGAGTATATGTGAAATCAGCCGTCTTAAACGATGATTGAAGGCTACTTTTGAAGGTTTTCTAAGGAAAATTACAGATAGCACATTCTTGAGTACCAGGCATGGTGCTATCTGCGGTAATCTTACTACTTCAGGCTGAGGCAGAAGGATCACTAGCTCTAGGCCTGGCACAAAGTCAGTCCTGAGTCTCTCCTTACAATAATTTTTTTTTAAAGGCCAGGTGTGGTGGTTATAACACCTTTAACCCCAGCCCTCACAGCACTCAGAAGGCAGAGGTAGGAGGATTGATCACTGTGAGTTTGAGGCCAGTGTGGGACTATAGAGTGAGTTCCAGGTCAACCTGGGCTAGAGTGAGACCCCTAACTCAAAAAAAAAAAATTATATATTTATATACATGTAGTCAGGTAAAAAAGTGCTTAAAAAGAACTAGCTAACATGATCAAACCATGAAATAACTTAGTAAACCTGAATATAAGACCAAGCAAAGTATAACAACTTAACTCCTGTTATGTTTACCTGCCTGTCTACTCAACGAATTCACTTTGAGTTTACAGTATGAATGTATATCCCGTGGGCTTTCACTTCTGACTATTGCAAAATCTATGCATCTGTTCTAGAGTGAAGCTGTAGGTCAGATTCATTAGTCCCGTTTCTGGAACTTGCCTGGACTGAAGGCTTTCCAAATGTTATGTCATCACATAAGTCTTTCAGCATTACTTTTCTGCTACTCCAAGCAGAAAATTGAGCACATGAAAATGTCATATAAATGAGTGTGATGGTTTATGCCAATAATCCCAGAAATCAGGAGGTAGAGGTAAGAGGATCAGGAGCTCAAGGTCATCTTCAGATAAATAGTAAATTCAAGGCCATCCTAGACTATGACTATGTCTCAATGAAAGTGGGCTCAGAGTAGGAAAGGAAAATACTTAGTATAAACAAAATAAATACATATAATCTAAATCAGGAGGGATGTTGAGGTTCAAAGTTGAACTTTATCCCATTCTGCACCTGCTAATCCCCAGCAGTCGATTCATGTCTTGAATCTTACATATGCTATCTTCATATGAATATATACTGCTGTTCTATTTTCTTTTGAAGTCGACAAGTCAGCTGCTTTTACAGCAAGGCACCAACAACTCTCTGCTACTTCCGTATGTAGTACTGACAGAATTCTTCTCTATCTTCTCTTTGGATAGGATAAATTCATATTCTGAAGTATAAACTCCTTTGATGATTTATTAACCTTTATAAACAGTCCTCAGATATGGTTTCTTTTAAGTTCCATAGTTACCTGTTACTTAACTTTTTACCTATAACCTTGACAATGAACTAGATGAGCTTCCCTTTCAGCTGTGAGCATCCCCAGTTGGAGTTCACCCTGTGAGATTGCTCACTTGCAAACTCTGAAATCATGTTTTGATGTCACAGTTCCATAAATCACTCCCAGGTAAACTCTTCTTCTACAGAAGGGCATGCATTGTTTGTTTTTATTTTATTAAATGTACTTATTTTTTAATGTTTTATTTACTATTTATTTGAAAGCCAAGAAGGGGAGACAAAGACACAGAGAGAGGGAGAGAAAGAGGCATTCCAGGGCCTCCTGCCACTGCAAATGGAACTCCAGATGCACACACCACTTTGTGCACCTGCCTCTACATGAGTACTGGGGAATCAAACCTGGGCTGTCAGGCTTTGCAACCAAGTGCCTCCAACTATCTCTCCAGTCTTTTATTTGTTTTTCTTTGAAAGGGTTTTATTATGTAGTTCAGGCTGGCCTCAAACTAGAAAACCTCCACTCTCAGTCTTCTGAGGGATTATAAATGTATGCCAACTCACCTATCCTAAATTAGGAATGTAGCTAAAATCATTAGAAATCTGTTTTGGCTTTCTCATTTTTTTAATGTTCATTTCTTTACTTTGTCCCTTCTGTTCTAAGGAATATTTAATATACCTTTATTTTCTACTGAATTGAAGTTGAACAGCTCATTTTTGTGCATGTTTGCAGCTCACTGTGAAGGCCTGGTTAGCCTTGAATAGGGAGGAAGTAGAGAGAGAGAAGTTAGTGGAGCCTTGCTTTAAAAAAAAAATGCAAACAAAAAAACCCAAGGTCTACCTAAGGGGTGTATTCCTCTAGCAAAGTTTCCCATCCTAAAGGGTTTTCAACCTTCCAACAGAGCACCAGCAACTGGGGATTAAATATTCAAACACATGCATCTATGGGGGACATTTATGTTCAAACCATCATACCTTCTGTTGCAGTCAACTTTCTAGTTGCTGCACAGAAAGAACCCGAACAAAAGCGGCTTGTGGAGGAATGAGTTTCTTTGGCTTAAGGACTCGAGGGGAGAGGGGAGACTCCATCCTGGCAGGGAAAATGATGGCATGAGCAGAGGGGTGGACATCACCTCTGCCATAGCACTGCAAATAATGGCAGGAAGGTGTGCCAAACACTGGCAAGGGGAAGCTGGTTTATAATCCCCATAAACCTGCCCCCAACAACACAGCTCCAGCGAGGTTGTAAACCCAAACTGCCATCATCTGAGGATCGATCACTGAGAACACATTCATTTGTTTGTGGGGGACACCTGGATCAAACCATGATACCTCCATAAATCATAACTAAGATCTATTGTGTATTATTAGAAGTATTGTTATAATACTTGGATAGCATAGGGAAACAAACAATTCTGCTGTGCCAATGTGACACCAGCTTCTAGTTCCTGCCATGTTTTCCTAGTCACCATGGGCTCTGTGCTCTGGAACAGGCCCATGATATAGGCCCAGATATACTCTTTCCTTTCTCAAGTTGCATGTGGTCAGGCATTTTGTCCCAGCAATGATAAAGTAACTGATACAGAGGCAAATCTAGTCTGAGGACTGAAAGAATTTTTTCCATTCTATCTGCAATATCTGGGAAATGGCTAAAACTAAAGTTTTGCTAAATATGAAACTTTTTTTGCATTTTAATTACACTGTCTCAGTAAGTCCATCAGTTCCAACTCTCTTCCCAAAACAAGTAAACACAAATATTTCTCATCTGTAAGAGAATTAACTTTGCTATACTTCATTTTTCTGAGATTGAAAAGCAAAGACATCAATAGTTCCTTATTGATATTTTATGTGTGTTATGTCTGGTGTGTGTGTGTGTGTGTGTGTGTCGTGTATGTGTGTGTGGTGTAGTGTGTGTATGTGGTGTAGTGTGTGTATAGTGTAATTGTGTGTATGGTGTAATTATGTGTGTGGTGTAATGTGTATGTGTGTGTGGTGTGTGTCATATACTGTGTGTATCTATGGTGTAGTGTGTATGTGTGTGTATGGTGTAGTGTGTAAGGTGTGTGTGGTGTGTGTGGTGTAGCGTGTGTGTGGTATAGTATGTGTGTGTGGTGTGTGTGTGGTATACTATGTGTATGTATGGAGTAGTGTGTGTGTGTGCAGATGCATGCACCACCTGCACACACATGCAGAGGACACAGCAGTGCCCGTCAAGATGTGGTCAAGCTAACACCATGGTCTCAGCTCCAGTTTCTATTTTTTTTTATTTTTTATTATCCATAATGTGATAGATTCAATGAACAAATAATGAGTTTTTATCCTCATTTCCCCAATGCCCCTCTTCCCTAACCCCAATCATCTGGATATCCTCTGTGGGCAGTCTGGATCAGTCCATGGGGTAGGGGATTATGGATATCCTAGGAGTCAGCCGGGTTCCACCTTCCTTAGTGCAATGTTACTGAGGGGTGCCATGTCTCTGATAGTTCTCCCCCACCATGGCTCTTACAATCTTTCTGCCCCCTCTTCCGCTCAGTACCCTGTGTCATGGTGAGTATTAAGGCTGCTTTATTGTTGAGTTCTTAGGGGGCCTCTGTACTTCAGCTTTAGGTTGTGTTGAAAATCGTTGGTGTCTGTCTGGCTTATCCTGTATTGACTGATTGGCTGTGGTTATGGGTCTCCTGTCCGTCCCACCATTCTCTGTGGGGTTCCATAGTGGATCCTCCACGGTAGGTCTGGGGTGGCTCATCTCCTGCCAGGATTTCAGCTATTGGCCTGTGGTTTGTAAGGGTTGGAAGAGCCACAAGCTCTCTTGCTGCATTCTGAAAGATACAAACAGAATCTCCATCAGAGAGTGAGATCAGTATAGGTTAACTGAGATACACATTTCTGAATTAGCTAGATTCTATTGTTAGTAGCCTCTTTGTAAATCACTCGTATAGTGTATCTCTTTAGGGGCCCAAGAGTTTGGTTCCCAGTGTATTTCGCCCTGAGTCCCCAGTTCAATCAGCTCTAGTTTCTTGAAGGCCCTTCTCTAGATGTGCTCTGATAAGATGTACATCTCTTTCCAAGAAACAAGTTCTCTCTCTCTTTCTCTCTCTCCTCTTTCTCTCTCTCTCTCTCTCTCTCTCTCTCTCTCTCTCTCTCTCTCTCTCTCTCTCTCTCAGCAGAGCCTCAGCACTTTTTTCTCTCAGCATGAGGTTTTGGAGAAATTTCAAATTCTTGCAATCAGTTCTTTCAGTGGTCTCATAACCAAAGAGAAGGGAAAGGGTGTTTCTTTAGAGTATTTTTGTTCCTGTCTGGGCATTTACAATATTCATTTATTGGTTTATTTATTTACTTACTTAAGGTTTTTTGAGACAGAGTCTCATCCCTGGTTGACCTTGAACAATATGTGTATCTCAGAATGACCTTTAACTCCTCATACTCCTGTGTCCACCTCCCAAATGCTGGGATTATAGGTGTTCATCAACATGCTTGATAATTAAAAGCAATCTTATAGTAGAAAAATACAAAAGGAAATCTTCTAAATTATAACCTTTATCTATTAGAATTTTCTTTTACTTCAAATATTGCCTTGGTGCTAGATTCTGCTGTTTTCACATGATTACTTCATATATTGAGAAACCCTTGTCAAAACCCAAGGTCAGGAGTTCTGGTTGCATAAGAGTAGTTATCCTCTAGACACACACACACACACACACACAAAAAAAAAAAAAAAAAAAAGACAGCTAAATTTATAATCCAGTGGTTCTCAAGTTTTTAGGGTACACCCACTTCAACAGATCTCCAAGGCTAATCTTAGCAATTCAAAGGTAGATCATGAACCATATTTGTCAGATATATTCCTTTTTTATATACACAAGTCACAGATAAGAAAATGGGTAGAAAATTCACTCCCTTTTGAAAAAATATATTCAAGTATTACCAATGTCTATAATAGCTCTTATTTAAGGAAATTGCACTCATTATTGATGAACCTACTCTGCTATTTCTTCCTCTATGAGCATTTTTTAATCTTGGGGCAATAGTATGTTGTACTTTCTATTATTGTGATACAGGAAGCTACTTTTTTTGTTTGTGGGTATGGCAAAAAAGAATGCAGAGCAGCCCTTTCCACATTGGAATACTTCCCTAAATTGTGAGCTACTATTGCTATAGTGGTCCTTAGCATGTAGTAATTGTTCTCTATCTTTTTTTTTTCATTCTGAAACATCTTCAACCATAATACCGTGTAATAGCAAACCCTAGTAGCTCCCTAGCATTTCATAGCTATTTTATATTAGCTGAAACTGCCTAATACTTTTAGAAACTTTGACAAATTTTATGTAAAACTGTTTTACAATATGTGGTAGTTTGAATTAAATGTCTCTTATAGGATCATATGTTTTGAATGCCTGATCCCCAGCTGGTGGCAATTTGGGGAAAGGAGCCTTGCTGGAGATGGTATGTTGTTGGGGGCAGACCCCTAGCTTGTCAGTGCTAGTTCAATTCACTCTTGCTACTTTCTGCTAGCTGCTGTGGCAAGATGTGATGTCCAGCCTGTGCTCTAGCATCCTTTCCCTGCCATGGTAAAGCTTCCCCTTGAGGTGATAAGTGAGAATGAGCACTTTTCTCCCATTAGCTGCTTTTAGTCAGGAGTTTTGTCTCAGCAACGAAATATAATTACAACACAGTGAGTCTTTAGAAACAACAACAAAGCTGGGCATGGCAGCTCATGCCTATCATCTAAGGCAGAGCAAAAGGATCTCTGTAATTCAAGCCCAGCGTTGAATCCCCAGAACGGAATAAACTGAGCATGGTAGTGCACACCTGGAATCCAGAACTTGGCAGGTGGAGGCAGAAGGACCAAAAGTTCAAGGACAACCTCACCTCATAGTGAGTTTGAGACCAACCTTGGCTACATAAATTGTAGAAAGGAAGGAAGGAAGGAAGGAAGGAAGGAAGGAAGGAAGGAAGGAAGGAAAAAATAAAGAAAGAAAGAAAGAAAGAAAGAGAAAGAGAAAGAGGGAAAAATAGAAGGAAAGGGAAGGGAACTAACTAGCAGAACATGATGGCTCACAGCCTAGAAGGCTTTGGCTGGAGGATTGTTATAAGTTCAAGGCCAGCCTGGACTATATAGTAAGTTATAGGTCAGCCAGAGCTACATAATAAGACCTTGTATATATTTTTTAACTGAGGCTGTGACTGGAGAGATAGCTCAGGGATTAAGAGCACTTCCTGTATAAGCAGCGAGGGCTTGAGGAGGCCTGAGAGACTGATCAAGTTCTATCCTCATGACCCACATACACATCTGGGTATGAACATGCACATCTATAAATAACCCCATTTCTTTGGGACCAAGAGACCAAAGAATTTTTGGAGCTCCTGAAAAAAACAGCAAGTTCTAGGATCAATAAGGGACTCTCACTCAAATAAGAACAGGCTTAAGTAAAGATGGAGAATAAAGTGATGGAGCAGGACACCCTATGTTCTCCTCCTCCAAACACCATAGGCAAGAACACCCCACTCCAGGCACATGCATGAGACACCACTTGTGCATACACCACAATACCAACACCCCCCCACACACACACAGACACACACTACAAATACATGTTTGTCTGTAGTCTATCACTTTCCTCCACCAAAATACTGAGAACCATAAAAACTTAATTTTTTTTCAGTTTCTGAAATGCTTCTTTTCTTTCTTTAAAAATTTTAACTTTTTATTGGAATAAAATTATATATATTCACAAAACAATATGCTCAGTATCATAAGTTATTAGAGAAAACCATTGAAACCAGGATGACATTCCCTTTTATGCATTAGATATTCTCCCCCCGCCCCGCCATGGCTCTTACATTCTTTCTTCCACATCTCTTGCAAATTTCCCTGAGTCATGGAGAGTGAGTTTAAATTTTGCATAGTTATTAGGTTTTTAAGAGTGTCTGAATTTGTGTTTTGGACAATGCTGGGCACCGTTGGTATCTATCTCCATGATCCTTCCCTAGTATATCTGCCTTGCTGTGGGAATATATCTTTTCCTCTTCATCCCACTTCCTCAGAGGTTGCATTAGGGCTCTAAATGGTGAGTTTGAGGTGGCTCTTCTCCTGCTTCGGTGCCCCCCACCACCTCAGGTCCACTTGGTGGAGTTCGGTTGTCCACAGTTTTCTTTGATTTCTGAAAAATACACACAGAATCTCCAGCAGAGAATGAAATAATTATTGGTCAACTGAGACAAATATTGCTAATTTGGTGAGCATTTGAAGTGTGTAGGCTTTCTACGGACCTATGGTTAGTGAGGACTTCCCCTTAGAGATTGTATTCTTGGTCCTCATTCAAGGTTACCTTGGATCCCCATACCAGTCAAGGTTACCCTGCCACTGAGCGGATCTCATAGCCAATTAGCCAGCTGTTGATTGCCTACCTAGGTAGAGTGCCTCTATTGCACAAATTGGCACTTTTTGTCTTGCTTGTCTGTGCCACTTGGCAATGTGTTCTGCATTCTCAGGCCATTGGTTGGTGTATCTTGAGGATGTCCCCTGCTTTCTCGGAATATCATTGGTCTGGTTCCCCTGCCAGCTCCTACAACAGCTTCTGGCATTATACAGGCTAGCCTTCTGGGAACTGTTTTCATTGCTCAACCATGTTTATAGCAGTTCAATTCATAATAGCAAAGAATGGGAATCAACCCAAATGCCCATCACTGGATGAATGGATATCAAAATTGTGGTACATATACACTATGGAATTCTACGCAGCTGAAAGGAAAAAATGACAATGAAATTTAAAGAAAAATGGTCGGACTTGGAGCAGATCATTCTTAGTGACCACACACAAGAGCAGAAAGCCAATCGCTGCATATTTTCCCTCATATGTGATTCCTAACCATGTTAAACCAAAACATTAAGAAAATCTATCAGTGAACGGAGAGTTTGTAAAAGGGAATGGAATGAAAGGGGGGTGATGGGAGGGTGGGGGAAAGGAAGGGTAGGGGGAAATGGGAGGGAAGGGAAACTCATACAGCAAACTAAACTAATAATGACTTGACACCATAAAACCCTAGCTTTTATACAGTAAGCTACTAAGGAAGCTGAGGGCACCACCTGGTATGAGTGGCCATCAACAGAATGGGAGAGAGCCTAACCTCAAGATTAATTGCTCAGGCCTGCATCTCCCTATCCCAGTTATTGGTTCCTTCCCACACTGAGCTGTTGATCAAAGACACCCACGAGGACCCAAAATGCGACAGACTTTTGTCAAAGCTCTTGAATACCTGTCCCAGGCCTAAGGTAAGACCCTATTGCTAAAGAAATCACAAAGTGTCATCAAACAACAGCGAGAGATCCTTCTAGATTCAGAATGGTAACCAGCTCCCAGATGGTAGCATGGGTAGCATTGGAAGGTGTTGCTTGAGCTGCCAGGGGAAATTGGTCAATGATATTTGGAGAAAGCAGAAACCACTGATATACAATATAGACAGTTGTAACAAGAATGCTGAACACAAGGCTGTATGGAAGAGACCAGCAATTCAAGAAATGCTCTTCTGTGCAACATTGGCACTAAACTGAGGAGGGTAATCAACAGCTTAATGATTGGATGAGAGATCTGCTTATTGATAGCTAAAAAATGGGATCCACAGTATAATCCTATGGAGTCCAAGATCTTGGGCTCCTAGGGGAAATTCCCAGTACCAGAAAGCAACAGAGAGGCTACTCCCATTAGGAGCTAGCCAAAACAGTAGTGTTGTCTTATTTACCCTATATTGATCTCACTCTCCGATGGAGATTCTGTTTGTATTTTTCAGAAGGCATTGAGAGAGCCCAGGACAACCCAATTCCACCAACAAGACATTGGATTGATGGCTGACATCCTGGTAGGAGAAAAACCATACCTAGCCTTCACACAGGGTCCAAATGAAACCTATGAGACAGTGACAAGACAAACTGGAGACCACAATGAGTCTGATAACCCCTGAAAGGTAAATGGAGACTGACACCAACAATACCCATCACAACCCAGGGCTAAGATCCAGAGATACTTAAGATCTCAACAACAAAGCAGACTCAAAACTCACCCACTATGACTCAGGTAACTGAGCAGAAGAGGGGGTGGATAGAATGTAAGAGCCATGGTGAGGGAGAATATCCAGAGACATTGTCCCCCTCGGCAACAATACACAAGGGGGAAGGAAAAAAAATGAAAAACTGGCTACCTCTGGTGCAGTTCATGGACAGATTCAGAATGCACACTGAGGAAATACCCCAGTTGGTAGGGGACAGAGAGGAGGAAATCAGGGACACATTCACAAGATTTTCTCATACAATGTATAAATTTATTCATAATAAATATCTTTTAAAAAAGGAGAGAGGGAGAGTGGGCAAGAGAGATAGAGAAAAAAATCTTAAAAATGAGAAGTCACTAAAATCCCATTTTCCTATTATTCTCTCCCTCACACTGTGAAAACAAGACAAGAAAAATTGGTCCTGCTTAACATGTTCCTACTTTTTAAAGCCCTAAAGAATAAATATTTGAGCTGAACTCTCAAAAAAACTTAGTTTTAAAAATATTTAATTTATTCATTTGAAAGGGAGATGCTTGTTATATTTAACTTCTTAGTGCTGGCACAAAGAACCTGATCAAAGGCAGCTGATGGGAAGAAAAGGTTGATTTTTGGCTTATAAACTCAAAGGGAAGCTCCATAATGATAATGTCAGGGGAAATGATGGCATGGGCAGTCTGGACATCACTTCCTGGCTAACATCAGGTGGACAACAGCAGCAGGAGAATGTGCCATACACTGGCAAGGGGAGGCTGTGCCATACACTGGCAAGGGGAGGCACCCATTAAGCCCACTCCCAACAAAACACCTCCAACAAGTTTCCAATTCCCAAATTTCCATCAACTGGAGACCTAGTATTCAGAACACGTAAGTTTGTGGGTGGCACCTGAACCAAACCACCGCATTCCACTTCTGGCCCCCATAAAATGATAACTATACATGATGTAAAATGCAATACATTCAGTCCAACTTTGAAAGTCCCCATAATTTTTATCAATCCCAATAATGTTCAAACATCCCCATAGTCTAAGGTCTTTTAAGTGAGCCATAATTCCAGAAAAATCCATAATGGCACAGAATAAATATTTACACTGTAAGTGATGACATTGGGTATACCAAAGAAAGATTGAACCAATATAATATTTAAACAAACAGGGCACCATCAAGTTCTGTAGCTCCAAGTCTGACAATTATAATCAGTGACAAGTCTCCAAGTTTGATAATTCTGACCAGTGACTGATCTCTGGAGTTTCAGTTCTGCTGCTCCAGCTCGGCTGCTCATACCCTGAGGTATACTCTATCTGCTGCTGGCAGCTCTCCTTGGCAGCCATCCCATAGTCCTGGCCTCTCCATTGGGTCTCAACAGCAATCTGTGATTCATCCCCATAGCTCCATTATGCCTTCTCATAGGTAATCCGACAAGTCTGCTTTACACTGTCCATGACCATTTCCAAAAAAACAAACCTGTGTTGCATATTCATTGGCCCACTTTCCTGCATTTGTTATACTTCATAGTACCAGGTGAGCTACCAATTTGTTAATCTAGGGGGAAATAAAGCCAACTTTGAAGAGCAGGAAACCCCCTTCAGCATTCAGTCCCCTTATTTCAAAAGAGTCTGCATTCTTCCTGCTGTTCCAATGCAGATCACCTGGCCCAATCTCAATGGTTGTAATCTCTCACACAATTGCAGCTGAACAGGCACCAGTTTGGGCCTAAAGATTTCATTGCATTCTGTGCCATCTCCATCTGTTCACAACAGTCTATTTGTATGGAATGCAACCCTGTGCAAGTTCTCATGACACAGGCAAGCAGAATGTAGCAAACCTCTCTTGCAAACTGCTTCTAGTCCAGTACCTACAAAGTTCTTTCTCACCCCCATAAACCAAACCTCACATTCAATAGTTCTTAATGCATTCAGGTCTTTCAACTCTGTCCACAATGGTCCATGAAGCTGTACTTATAGCACTGCAAGGCATCCCTTAGGTCAAGGTTTCAAATCCTACATTCCTCCTATAAATCAGTTCCCAAAGGCCAAAGCCACAGAATCAGGTTTCTAGCAGCAAGATCCCACTCCTAGTACCAATTTAACTGTAGTAGTCAGCATCTTATTGCTGAGACAAAGAACTCAACCAAGTACTATGTTAAATAGCAGTGGGGAAAGAGAACATCCTTGTCTGGTTCCAGATCTTAGTATGTTTGAAAATTTTCCCTATGTAGTATGACATAGGTTTTAATTCTGGTGTATATTGCCTTTATTATGTTGAGAATTGATCCCTGCACCCCTATTTTCACCAGTGTTTTAATCATGGAGGGATGTTGTATTTTTTGATGGCCTTTTCTGAATCTATTGAAAGTGATCATGCAATTTTTGTCCTTAAGTGTATTTATATGATATATTATGTTTACCTATTTTCATTTGTTAAACCATCCTTGTGCCCCAACAGTAAAATCTACTTGATCAGGGTGGATACTTTTAATGCACTATGGATTTTATTTGAAAGAATTTTTATTGAGAATTTTTTAACCTAAGTTCATCATAAATATTGGTCTATAATTGCCTTTTTCATTGTGTCTCTATATGGTTTGGGTGCTAGTTACCTTTAACTGCTGAGCCATCTCCCCAGCCTAGTTCTAGGAATTAAAAAAAATTCCTTCTTAATTTCTTCAGCAATACATTTATTGTTCAAGAGTGTATTTTTTCAATCTACAGGAATGTATTTTTTGTTGTTTCTTTTGTTTAATCATTACGATCCTTCTACCTCAAATTCCCGAGTGCTATGATTAAAAGCATGTGCCTGGCTCAATTTTTTTAAAGAAAATTATGAGGAATCAAAAGCAGTATTCATAATGGTGGATTTTCAGTGGTGACAAGTAGGACAAAAATGTCACTCGAGGTCAGTCTCTACCTTAACCCATGCATCCCTTTCCCCACAGACTGTGGTGTTTCTTGTAGACACCTCCACTCAGGTGAAACTCCAGATTTTGTGGCTTCTGATGCCAGAAAGAAGTCTAGATCAAGCCAGTTGTTGAAGCAAAGTTGAGAACTTTATTAACAGGAAGAAAGAAAAAGGTGCTTCAGGTAAAGACAAAAACATAACCAGACACTTGGGCTTCTCTAGAGAAGGGTTGACTATGGAAAGGTCATAGCCAATTGGTAGGGACCCCTCAAAGGAGAGGGGCAATGAACTTTATAAGAAATATATTATGTAGGGATTTGATGACTCTCAAATTACATGCCTAAAGATTGCTAGGAAGCCATCTCTCTCTTCTCTCCAAAATTGTTTAAAGAGTTCAATTCACATCTAGGTTAAGTATATAAAGTAAACAAAGCCAATGGTGGGTACTGTCTCTGACCTAGGAACGAGATGGGGGTACCTAGGGTTTAGGCATTAGACGGCTCAGCAGTCAAAGGTGCTTGTAAAACCTGCTGGCCCAAATTTAATCCCGTACATAAAGCCCACATAAAGCCAAAAGGGCACTCATTTGCAGTAACAAGTGACCCCAAAACCCTCCCTAACCCACACATGCAAATAAATAAACAATGTTTGAAAAGATCTAAGACATTGTCTCAGTGGGCCATTTGTTCTCCACAAATGGTACTTGAAGTTTGAGGTTGTTTGAAGTCTGTCTTCTGTTTTCCTTTTGTTAGTTGTGTTTGAAGTCAGTAAGAACAAAGTAGACCTGGGGAACAGAAACTTCTGTGTCCCCTGGCCCTCCTTCCATATCATTACAACTTTCCCTGTCTTTCTATCCTGCCTAAGCTTCATTTATCTCATATTAGACAGCAAATGTCCTTTGTAATAAAAACCAGATTTAATGAGAAAAGTACCCTTTTTAAATCAGGGTTTGTCATTTTGTGACATGGGGAGAATCATGTTAATTATGTAAAACCAGACTTACTAAACTTAAATTATTCATTCTGATAAGGAAACTCAGAATGAATATTTCCTAGGCCACACTTAGAGGAAAGTCAGCCTGGAGCTGAAGAGCCCATTTCTGTCTCTTACCCACTGGATGCATAACTCTGTTTTGGTAGGGCCAGTAGAAACCTGGGCAGAGGAGGAATTCGATGTAAAAATAGAGGGCACTGTTCTGTTATTCAGAGTAGCCAGTGCCTGCAGGGAAAGGAGGCTGGGATCCCCAGTTGTGGAATGGAAACTGCTCGTTTCATGAAAAAAGGCCCAGATTGCAAGCAGGATTCTAGAAGATTTTGGAGATATTTTTAATCATTCAGAGAAGGAGGCTGTCCTTGTGTCTGTCTTTCATCGTGGACTTATATTCCCCTTAGGTGCAAAACTGAGATAAAAGCTAACTAAAGAGCCACTGAAGCAGAAAAGAATGAAGCAGCTAGAAGGTAGTGAGGCTGAGCTGAAGTGCTGGGGATCACGGTCACAAGCCAAAGCTGAGGACATGAAAGAAATGATGTAACAGGCTGTAATCTCCTCCATAGGAAAACTTCCTCATCGACGTTATCCTGGGGCAACTCCACTTATCTTAAAGAAATTGGTATGCTCTCCATACACATGTATGAAACTGTCAAATATAAAATTGTTTTAAAGCAAAATAAAAAATAAAAATTGCATATCCTGGGGTTGAAGAGAGGGCTGTAGAGTTAAATACACTTACTTGAAAAGCCTGTCAGCCCCCAGTACCCATGTAAAGCTAGACACAAAGTGATGCACATATCTGGAGCTATATATAGTTTGTTTACAGTAGCAAGATAACTTCTTGCATATGAAAACATATGAAAATAAATAAGCTCATAGGTCTCAATCCTTTGATACTTAGGAAAATTTCAAGTACTACTATACTTTTTTGTTGGTTGAATCCTCCGCTATCACCTCCTGACTTCTAGGACTGTAGACATGCATTACCATGCTGTGATAGTTTTAATGGATGTCCTCCATGGACTCAGGTGTCTTATTAAAGCATGTAACTTGTATCTCCAGCCACCTGGCTGGAGGAAGTATCACTGGGGGCAGATCCTAGGTCCTAGCCAAAGGTATGTTTGGGGACAGATCAATTCCAGCTCTAAATGAGCTCTGGTGGGGTCTCTGCAGCCTGCTGTTTTTATTTATTTATTTTTAAATATATTTTTTGGTGTCTGCTGACTGGTGATGGTTTGTCTCTACTTGGATCTATGAATGGGAGCCAGCTTCTTCTGCCATGGGTAGAACTTCCCTTGGATGTGTAAGCTTGAAATAAATCCCTTTCTTCTAGAAACTGTGTCTGGTTTGGATGTTCATTCTGGCAATGTAGAACTAACTATAACACCTGCCCAGCTAGAACTACTATATTGAAATATTCATCATATCATTGGAAAAAGCAGAGGAGACAATGGTTCACTGTTGCCAGTGATGTTCAACAACATGGCAATACCTTGTATTGTAAGAGAAGGCACAGATGACTCCCCAAGTTTAAGCATGTAGCAATTACAAAACAAATACAGGAGGCTGTGGAGATGGCTCAGTTGTTAGAGGTGCTAGTTTGCAAGCCAACTAGTCTGAGTTTGATTCCCCAGCACCCATGTAAAACAGGAGAAAAAGTGGTACAGGTATCTATGATCTCAAGGAGCAAGGAGAATCCAGAAGCCTGTGGGTCAGTGGAAAATCAGTGAGAGGCCCAGTCTCATAAAGAAGATGGGGGCTGGGGAGATGGCTCAGTGGTTCAAGATGCTTGCTAGTGAAGCCTGTTGGTCTAGGCTTGATTCCCCAGCACCCACATATAACCAGTTGCACAAAATGGACATGCATCTGAAGTGGAGTTTGTTTATAGTGGAAAGAGGTCCTGGAATGCCCATTCTCTAAATAAATAAATAAAATTGTTTTTTTTTAAGAAGGTAAAACACCCAAAGGTTGTCCTCTGGCCTCCATGTATATGCCATAGTGTGCAGGCTCATACATACACACAGCACCATACACATATGCACACACAAACACACATAAGTTAAAAAAACACAGAACTATACACAGAACTGTCAATATCCATTTTTCTTTTGGTACTTTGAGTCTGGGTTTCATTTTAGCTCAGGCTGATCTGCAGCAACTCACTCTGTAGCACAGGCTGGCCTCAAACTCATGCCAATTGTCCTGTCTCAGTTCCTGAGCTCTGGGATTAAAGGTAGGAGCCACCATGTCTGGCTTTCCATCTTTTTTTTTTTTTGAAGGAAGAGGTATTTTATTTTAAACATTTATTTATTTATCATTTGTATTTATTTGTAAGCAGAAGGAAATAGAGAGAAGAAAGATAGAATGGGCATGCCAGGGCCTCCAGCTGCTGCAAATTCCAGATGCATGAGCCATTTTGTGCAACTGGCTTTACCTGGGTACTGGGGAATTGAACTCAAGGCTTTGAAGACAAGTGCCTTAACCACTGAGCAATTTCTCTAGCCCAATTTCCATCTTGTTGACATTTTAATAATACAAACATATTAAAAAGAATACTATAGTAATTTATTAGATTCTACCACATCTGTATATCTACTGTCTAAAATCAATAACATTTTAAAACTCATTTAAAATTTTGGGGCATCTAGGTCTTTTGTAATTCCATGTGAATTTTAAGATTGTTTTTCCTATTTCTGTGAAGAACAATGCTGGAATGTAATTTTGATCATAAATGCATCAAATCTCTCTCTCTCTCAATAAATAATAAAAATGTTTTTTTAAATTCCTAGAATTGAATTAAAATGGAATGCAACATACCAAAACCCAGTAGATACAATTAAAGCAGCCCTAATAAGGAAGTTTATAGCTCCAAGTGCATACATCAAAAAGTCAGAAAGATCTCAACTAAATGGCTTAATTATTCATCTTAAGGCCCTGGAAAACAATGGGGAAGGGGGGCAACGGGGAATTGGGGATAACAACTCATGGTTGGCCCACTAAACAATGTAACACATTATGAACAATAAAGAAAAAAAAAGTTGGTTCTTTAAAAATAACAAGATTGAAAACCACTTAGCCAATCTAACCAAGAGAGGCCACAAATTAATAAAATTTAAGATGAGAAGGGAGACATTGCAACATATACCAACAAAACTTTAAAAATAATAAGGATATATACTATAAACATAAATTCCCCAAAATGGATAATCTAAGAGAAATGGATGAATTTCTGGATGCAAAATGCAACCAAGATGAGATCAATAATTTAAAGACATTGAAGCAATAGTTAAAAAAAAAAACTTCAAACACCCCCCCCCAGTCTAGCTGGATTCTTTGCAGAATTCTACCAGACCTTTAAGGAAGAACTAAAACCTATATTTCTCCAATTCCATAAAATTAAAATGGAAGAAATACTTCCAAACTCCTTCTTTGAAGCCATTATTTCTCTGATACTAAAACCAGATAAAAAGGAAAATTATAAACCAATCTCCCTGTTCAACATAGATGCAAATGCTTGCGAACAGAATTCAAGGACACACCAAAAAGATAATACAACACAATTAAGTGGGCTTTATTCTACAGATGCAGGGATGGCTCAACATGCAAATTAATAAATGCAATATATCATGGAAATGTACTCAAAGACAGAAATCACATGATTATCTCAATTGATATAGAAATGTCTTGGACAAAATCCAATCTCTGTTCATGATAAATGTCCTGGAGAGGCTTGGGATGGAAGAAACATATCTTAACATAACAAATAATATATAATAATGATAAACAGACTCTTTATTCTACTACTAAAGGAGAAAGTAGAGAGTATACTATAAAACATAGACACCAGTAATGTTTTCTGAATATGATTCCAGTTACTCAGGAAATATGATACACAATTGACAAATGGGATCACATGAAGTTAAATTTTTTTTTTTACAGTACAAGATACTGTCAAATGAGTGAAGACTCAACCTACAGAACAGGAGAAAACCTTTGCAAGTTACACATCTGACAGAGGATTAATATCTAGAATATACAAACAACTAAAAACCTAAGCATCATGAAAATAAACAACCTGATTAAAAATGGGTTATGGAACTGAACAAATTTCTCAAAAGCAGAAATGTAAATGGATAATAAATATTTTTAAAAGTGTTCAATATCCTTAACCATGAGGCAAATGCAAATTAAAACCACCTGGAATTCCATATCACTCTGGTTATAATGCTATAATAAAAAACATAAATGAGGGCTGGAGAGATGGCTCATCAGTTAAAGGCTCTTGCTTGCAAAATTTGATGGCCAGGGGTTCGATTCCCTAGTACCCACATAAAGCCAGATGCACAAGGTGGCACATTCATCTGGAGTTCTGTTTGCAATGGCAGGAGGCCCTGATGTCCATTCTCGTCCCCCTACCCCGTAAATAATTGTAGTTTTAATGTATGGCCCCATGGACTTACTTCCTACTTGAGCCCCTAACAGGCAGATCATTGCTACAGGGCACATGTCACTGGTGGTGGATCCTGGGATCTAACCCTATGGTATGTGGAGAGAGCAGCTTCAGCTCTGGTTGTTCATGATATTTTGCGGTTCTCACTGTTGGTGATGTCTCTCTGCTTGAATCTATAGATGTGAGCCAGCCTCTTCTGCCATTGATGGTGTTCCCCTGGATCTGAGAGCCTGAAATAAAATCTTTCCTCCCATAAGCTGCTTCTGGGTGGATATTTGTCCCAGCATTGAGATACTGACTGCAATAGTAATCAATAAAACATCTTTTAAAATGAGCAAATGACAACAAATGCTGGCAAGAGTGTGGGAATGCAAGCTGGTACAGCCATTATGGAAATCTGTATGTAGATTTCTTAAACAGCTGAAAATAGATCTATTATATGACCCAGTTATACCACTCTTGGGCACATACCCTAAGGACTCCATACTTCAGAGAACTTCATTAGCCAAGTTTATTGCTGCTCTAGTGACAGAAGCCAGGAAAAGGAATCAGACTTAAAAAAAAAAAAAAAAACAGTGTTTGGGACTGGGGAGATGGCTCAGTGGGTAGAGTGCCATATAGGCATGAGGACCTGCGTGTAGAACCCCAGAACCCACATAAAAGCCAGTCATGGTAGTCTCACGTATAATCCTAGCACTGGGGAGGTAGAGATAGGTAGATCCCCAGGGTTTACTGGTTAACTAATGTAGTTGCTTCAATAAGCAAGTTCAGGGTTCAGTGAGATTCCTGTTTCAAAAAATAAAAGAACCTTTAAACAAACAAATAGGATTGGAGAGATGGCTTAAGGCATTTGCCTGCAAAGCAGAAGAACCCAAGTTCAATTTCCCAGTACTCTTGTACAGCCAGATGCACAAGGTGGCACATGTGTCTGGAGTTCATTTGCAGTGCCTGGAGGCCCTGGCATGCCCATTCTCTCTCTCTCTCTCTCTCTCTCTCTCTCTCTCTCTCTCT